>CAIGQQ010000306.1:3010721-3025945 GCA_903798035.1 Danio albolineatus
TAACGGATATTAAATTACAGAAATATACCGTAAAATAACGGATATTTAATTACAGAAATATACCGTAAAATAACGGATATTAAATTACAGAAATATACCGTAAAATAACGGATATTCAATTACAGAAATATACTGTAAAATAACGGATATTTAATTACAGAAATATACCGTAAAATAACGGATATTCAATTACAGAAATATACCGTAAAATAACAGATATTAAATTACAGAAATATACCGTAAAATAACGGATATTCAATTACAGAAATATACCGTAAAATAACGGATATTCAATTACAGAAAAATACTGTAAAATAACGGATATTAAATTACAGAAATATACCGTAAAATAACGGATATTCAATTACAGAAATATATCGTAAAATAACGGATATTCAATTACAGAAATATACCATAAAATAACGGATATTAAATTACAGAAATTTACCAGAAATTTTAATTTAAGGACATTTTTGTCCCTGAGCACAAACAGATCATTTGTATAATTAGCACTTCTTGTGTGGATTGCCTCTTCTTGTTGAATCGCTGAATGCCTCCTCAATTGTAAATCGCTTTGGACAAAAGCGTCTGCTAAATAAATAAATGTAAACGTGTTAATATCATTAAGCATGCAGTTTGTTTCCTGTTCAAGGCTGTTCAAGGACTGAAACACATGTGGAGAGTGTGGTTTGAGGGTTATTGACACAGAGGCTGAGGATTAGATCATCACGGGTCAGAAAATGAGCAAACCTCAGCTGGCAATGACTGAGATCTTCTTAATCTTCTGTAATCTGCAACCCGCTATGATCACCCATCTGTCCAGACACACAGATAAAGAGGTTTTCACAGGCTAAAAAGCACTGAAGTCTTTAGAGAGATCAGGAATACGAATAACTAAAACTGATAGTAGTGCAAAGTACATTATACTTAGCTATTTTTTTTTTCCAAATCTTATTAAGGACAATGTCCAGCAAAATAATCACCATCATAAATAGACACTCCTTGTAGGCCTGAATATAACATATGATGTGGCAATTAAATAGTGCTTCTCTTATTTTTAATGTAAAAGCATTTTAAATAATGGCACCGAAGCTTTTCTTCTCTCTGCGTCGTCTCTAACTGCTTTCAGGCATTTGTTTATAGAGTCTGCTTGAGTTGACCATGTAACCATGTTAACTTAGACAGTTACGGTCCACACACACCCACCCACACGCAGGAAGAAGCAGAGGTGAAAAACAGATATGTGTAACTTGATATTTATAATGAGTTCAACAGATCAGACTTAAGAGAACAACAATTTGTTACCCCTAGACTAGATCATATTTCTAGAAATACTTTGTTTCCCTTTCTTTTTAAGTATTCCTTTACAAAAAAAATTTGAACCAATCCTGAATTTAAGGATGGAAAAAGACTAATAATAATATAATTAATATAATAATGAATATAATTTTGATTAATTTTTTTTTATAATAATATTTTGAATTTGAATTTTATAATAATGTGTTGAAATGTTTTGAAATAAATTAACAAATAATTGTAAGAAATAAATAATAAATCATTATAATAAAAAACAATTAAGACTCGATCTATTTTAAAAATCCTGTTGTATATTCTGTTTTAGTAATTAACAAAGATAAAGTATAATGATACAAAATATTAATATTATGTATTATTTAATATTAATACCAACAAAACAATGCTTTTAAAGGTTTCTAAAAAAACAACAAAAAATTACTTTATAATAATTAATAATTATTAATCATTATAATAAAAACAGCACCTTCAATTGTAAAATTCCTGATGTATATCCTGTTTTAATAAATAAATAAATATAATACAAAAATGAATAGTATTAAATGTAAAAAAAAAAAAAAATTACCTTCAGAATAATTTATAATTATAAAAAAAACAAGACAATAAATTGTAAAATTCCTGAAATTCTGTTTTAGTAAATAACAAAAATAAAACATAAAAATAAATATCATTAATATTAATATAATTATAATATTGTAATTATTATTAATTAATATTAACAACAAAATATATATATAAAAAAGAAATATCACAAGAGTCTAAAAACGTTTTGTATTAGGAACAGTGTTGTGCAAGTTACTTCAAAGCTGTAATACATTACAGATTACTTGTTACTGTTATTTAAATGTAATCCCTTACCTTACAATATTACTGTCTCAAAATTGTAATATGTTACATGACTACATATTACTTTTTTAGTTACTTTCACCAAAATAACTACAGAATTAGAGCTAAACATTCTAAACTGACCAAACGTACTGCAGAGCATTTTACATCCAGTAGAAAGTGCTATGATGTAGCAGAATGACTGTGACCTATCCAGGCTACTAACAATACAATATATAATTGGCAATGTGAAGGCTCAAGACAATGCAAGAAAGCATGGAAGCCAGAATCACTAATGATCTAAGTCTGTTAAAAGTATGGTAGAGGTAAAGTGATTATCTGGCAATATCTCTGAATAGCTTGACTATATTCATTAGACACTACAGGCCTATATGTAAACTCCAATGTCATGACAAGATGCAGATTTTTTTTTCTTATTGTTGCCATTTTTTTATTCACTTTAAATTTAAGTGGCTCACAACACAAAACTGTCCTGCACAAAGTGAGCGTGATGAACATACAGTAGCTTTCTCAATATAATGCCTGTGCACCGATTTCCTCTTTGTGGACAAAACTGCTTGCGAGCTCTCAAATATACGCTGCTCGCACGCAAATTTCCTCACGCTCTCTCAAATATGCACTGCTCACGCACACGTTCTTGCACGCTCTCGGTACACTGCTCGCTCAGTGAGATTATATGCAGACTCACAATGTGTGTCTTGTGTTCCTTCTTCCTTTCGTGCTTTTTGATATGATTTATATTGGTCCACTATTATTAACAACCAAAACACTAAAATAGACTTACATATACATTTTTTATATAATAATAAACCAAAACATTTTTGGCTGTGTGTTATATGATGAGATATTTCCAGTTTCCAATAATTAAAGACACAGAGAATAGATGTTGAGTGCAAAGAATACATTTTATTTTAAAAAAAGGTGCACCATACTAATCAAATAAAAACATTTAAATATATATATATAACTATATATATATATATAACGCAAGCAGAAATGTTACTAATAGAATATAGAAAAAAACTTGATAAGGTATTATAGCCTACTGTACTATTTACTCTTCAAATAAATAAAATGTGCTCTTCCACATTGTTGATGAGATTTTGGGGAACATTTTCCCTGTTGTCCTCTTCATTTTGAGGAAAAGCTGTTCCACAGGGCCCCTGAACACGTCTATTGGCATGTACAGTGTTTTGAACATTACTATAGTAAAGTACTTCAATGAATCTGTTGTGGTAAAACTAGTTGCTATGGTAACACAACAAGTGTAATATAAACAAATTACCCAGTGCTGTAGTTTTTTTTCTTACAATATTAGTGTATATTATTGTACAATTCACCACACTTTACTGTAGTAAAACTACACTTTGTATTTTATTTTATCAGTTCACTATTCCTACTACTGTATGCTGAAGCATTTATTAACAAGTTTAAACTTGTACTAGCCTAAAACATAGGCAGTATACCTAACACTCAAAAACACTAGTATTTATTTCAGAATTTACCTAAACCTGTAGGAAAAGTGTAGAAATATCTCTGGATATATAGTATAAGATAATATAATATTTAGAGCAAAAGCACAAAAACAGGAGGAAACACAAGGCACAACTTGTGAGTCTGCATCATCTGACAGAGCGAGAGCACATCATCCGTACGTGAGCAGCCGTGATTTGAGTGCACGCGAGGAGAAACCGGCGCGCGTTCGCTCACTCGTATTACATGAATACGTTTGTCAGTAAAAATAACACCATATGCACTTACGTCCATCTCGCGAATCAATTTGCCGCTTTTCCGCTGTGCGTTAGGGTTTAAGATTACTGTGCACCGGGCTGAGCCAATCGCCTCGGACCTCGAGCTCAGAAGCTGAAATCATTCCGCGTTCAAAGTATACAGTTCCAATAGCCGGAGGGAGATTAATGACAACACACGCGCGCGTATATTCACTAACCACCAACAGGAAAAAGAACTGCGCTATTTTTATTTGTTAATCTCTTGCGGGCGAAAAGTTTGTTGTAACGCACGCGTTACTGAACATGTACCGAGTAAAATATTACTGAAAATGCATTAGTAATGCCTTACACTACTGCGTTACAGGAAAATGTAATACATTACTGTAATACATTACTTTTATAACGCGTTACTCCCAACACTGATTAGGAACTACTCTCACCATTCATTCACATCTGCAGCTGACGTCAGAACAGCAGAAACCATTACTTCTTCACCAACGTGTTTTTAAAGCTAGTATTTGAATGATTCTAATATCTAAAGTGATAAAAAACCAAGTGATTTTGAAATGCCATCAGTCTAGAGAGATTTCTCAGTATTTCTCTGTTGCAATCGGGAGATCACAATAATTAACCCCGAAAATGCCAAAGCAAAGCAAACATTATCAGATTATACAGCACTACAACATACAAAAGAGAGAGTGATCGACGTAGAATGTCATTTACCAGTTATATATTGATTTGATCAGCTGTAGTTTGAATTTAGTTTTTCTCCTCTAAGAGCTCATCTCTGTCGCCATCTAGTGGCGGAGCGTTAACTGTCTTTGCTCTGCTCAGTATGACAGGCTGATGGATGTCGACGCGCTGTATCTTAGAAATGATTACAATTTAAAATAGACACGGTCCTTATACATAAACTGCATAGTTGTAATCTACACTCTCACATTAAAAAAAGCCTGAAACGTACACAATGTTGTCCAACAGCTGCAATATTTGTCAAACTGTAGTGAGTTTATTGATCTGCTGTCACTAAGTGGGTGGAGTAACACACAAGAGTGAGGAGGTTGTACGAGTTCTGATATTGCAGAATATGGCACGGCTATCAGTTAGTCAGTTACATTTGAGAACCAGACAGAACTGTTGTATAAGAATGAATGAATGAGTGAACTGATATAATTGGTTTTGGTGGGGGGAAACGTGATACACACAGAAACTAATTAAAAAAAAGACAAAACACATTCTTTGATTGGCTCAGAAACATCTTATTAAATATCTTTAGGAACATGGAACAAAACAATATCTGCTGTTTCTACTAACAGGAGCTGCAATGGCTGGTCCAAGAATATAGCACATTCTGCACTTTATAGAGATTTATATTCATATATTTATAATAGTTTCAGTGCATTGCACCACTTTCTAAATTTGTACTGCTAACATGAACAGGAAGTAATGTTAGAAAAATACAATGTGAAAACAGTCTAGTTAACAAAAATATTCGATCAAACTACAGATCTCAAAAAAGACAATGAAAAAAAAGAGAATTTCTTTTACTCTTAAATAAAAATGTAACAAAATGGTGCGCTTTGCAGCATGACGATTTAAGATTATATGCATTTCTTTCCAAACATATTTTATCTTTAAAAACACAAAATCGTGGATAGAAAACAAGAATAAAACATTTAAAAAGATATTACAATTCAGACAAACTAAGTATTCTTTTCAGATCGATCCCTTCAAAACAACATCAACATGTTATTATTTAGACCAGGTATGCCCAAACTCAGTCCTGGAGGGCCGGTGTCCTGCAGATTTTAGCTATAACTTGACTCAACACACCTGCATGGATGTTTCTAGAAAGCCTAGTAAGAGCTTGATTAGCTAGCCCAAGTGTGTCTGATTGGGGTTGGAACTAAACTTTGCAGGACACCGGCCCTCCAGGACCGAGTTTGGGCACCCCTGATTTAGACCCTCGAAACCTGCAAATCTCAACAGAAACTACGATATCATCATAGTCGACAGCTTGAGTTAACAAAATGTCCATTTCTTAAAACCGGATTCACCATCAATGATGTTTAAATGTTAATAATAATATGAATATTGACCAAAGAAAATGTTAAATGCTTGTTTTTTTTTTTTTTTTAATAAAACCTTTTTCAAATAAATCACTGTATGTCACAAATATGTATACACGTATGTTACTTCTATAGAAACCTTTATGAGTGACAGGTGAACCAAACAGCACAGAATGAGACAGGTCTTCATAATAGGTCATATCTTGTTTTCAAGAACATTGAAAGAAACTATTTAAGGATAAAAGTGTTTCAGAGATGAGGATTTGACACCACGGCAAGCACTGTCGGCGTGAAAGGGAAGAGATTTTGAGGCAAACTGCACACTTTCTCAGTTGCATTGACTTTGCATTCTCAAATAATCATTATCCCACACTTTAGAGTGCCGAATGTCTGGATAACATCTATTGAAGAACACAAAAAAAAAAAAAAGAAAAAAAAGAAAAAGTGTTGTAGTAATGGATTCCTTAAGATAAACTTTAATGTTCTTTATAAAATTACAGCACTCTGTTCTAAATATATATGTTAACTATTTATGCAGCACTCAGATATCATGTTTAGGTCGCAAATACTGTCACTTAAAAAGATAGTTCAACCAAAAAATTTTTTAACATTAAATAAAAAAATGAATAGCCAATAATAAAACGATAAGATTCAATTTAGTCACCCTGGTGTTGTTCCAATACTGTAATTAATTTTAATTTACAAGGCAGACCATTGGAGTTTGTACACAAACATGAGTTTATCATAACGGCAAAAAGGCCCCCAAAAAAGTCAGAGTAAACTTTAATAAAGCTAGCCCTGCTGAAAAAACAAACAAACAAACAAAAAAACAGCTTAAACCAGCCTAAGCAGGTTAGTTGGTTTTAGCTGGTCGACCAGCCTCATAGTTTTAGTGGTGTTTTGACCATTTCCAGCCTGAAAATGGCCAGAAACCAGCCTGTAATGGCCAAAACCCCTCTAAAACCAGTTTGGTTGACCAGCTATAACCAGCCAACCAGCCCAGGCTGGTTTAAGCAGTTTTTTTCAGCAGGGAAATAATAAAAGCTAAGCTAATAACTGACAGATTAGTAACACAAGACATACATTTACCTATTTTAGATATCTTTAGGAAAGCACGACTTGCATTTTGAGTCATGTTTCTATAATAATCTTGTTTTTGCACAACTTGTGCGACTTGTTTCTGTGCAAGCAGGAGTACAATTTAGCACAAAAAGCTAATAATGCTAATTTGTGCTAATGTAGCTCTAACAGTTGACAGTTGCATCATGATCACGATGTACATAGTTACCTCAAAGAAGGAAGTGCATTGTATTTTGTCTTGCGTTTCAATTAATCTTTAGTAAATTAGAGATTATTTCTTGCGAGTCTGAGTGAAATTTAGCACTAATAGTACAAATGCGGAACAAATAGCCTACAATGAATGAACACAATATCCAAATTTACCTCAGAAAACAGAAGTCCATGAATTGGTTACCATTTCTATGAATGTTGGTTTCTTGTTACTTCAGTACTTATTTCTGGATTCAAATGTAGTGCTAATAATGCTAATGTAGCACTAGCAGTCATGCTAGCACTGAAGATCAAAGTGTACATAACTCATCCACTAATATTCTGTTCACCAAAGTCTATAGTTCTGCATCGTTTTGTTTCTATTAAATCGCTACTAAACTAGTTTATGCGAGTCTGAGTAAAATTAAGCACTAATAGCACAGATGTGGCTTGAATAGTCGATAATCAATAAACCACAATAGAAATATTTACCTCAAATAACAAAAGTCCATGAATTGTTTAACATTTCTATTAAAATGTTGGTTTCTTACAAATTGAGTACTTATTTCTGGATTCAAATGAAGTGCTAATAATGCTAATGTGGCGCTAGCACTCATGCTAGCCCTGAAGTCCACAATGTAAATAACTCATCCACTTATATTCTGTTCACCAAACCCTACAGTACGGAGTAGTGTGTCGTGTGTCTATTAATCTTGACTTTTCACACCTAATTTTCGGTGACCTTTAGCACTAATATTGCTAATATGGATTCTATAAGTTGACAATCGTTAAACAAAATAGATCCATTTACCTCAGAAAAAAAAGTCAGATTGAGCAGTGTTGCTAATAATGCTAAAGTAGCACTAAATCACACATTAACCTCTTAAACTTTGGTGCTATTTTGGGATTTCCGCCTGGATTTTGCCTACCTAATTTTAAGCTTCCCAAATCCACATGCAGAGGAGTAAATGCAAAAATGTGGTATCATTTTAAAGAAAACCCTTTAAGTTTTCATAAAACACTGTTGAAAGTGATTAAAAGAATTGTATATGTTGTCTGTGTTATCATAAACACTTTTTAAAAAAAAAGCACTTTCTGTATTTTTTCTTTATAAACTCAAATTTAAAAGAGTCCCTTTTAGGTTCTGTGTGGTCTAGGTTGCTGTAATTAATTTTGGGTGGTTCCTGCACATGTCAGTAATCATAAGAAAAAAGAAAAATGCCTCTATCATAATCTATGCAAAAGTTATTGTATTCCAACTGATGAGAGGTGCTATACCTTTTATGTAATTTCCGCCTACCAAACTTTGAAAGTCTTCCATATCCAAATGCAGTGGTATAAATGACAAATTCCAGTGTTATTGGACAGAAAACCATTTGAATTTACAAAAGAAACTGCTGAAAGTAATAAATAATATTTGTTCTGTTTTCTGTTTTATGATGAACCACTTCAACATTGGGCGCTTTTTAATTTTTTGTTCTAAAATGCTTTTTTGAAAATGTGTAGATAATAAGAGAATAAGACAACTCCAGACAGTTCTGCTTGAGACCAGCAGAAAGCAGCAGACACAAGGAAAAAGAATTTTGTCTCTACCATAGAGTATGCAAAAGTTATTGTAATTCTGAAAACTGAATATTGGGAAAATATGGCATGCGGATGGACTGTTGTTTTCATATTTTCACGATCTTTGGTTTGATCAAACATAATTCACTGTGTTTTGACCACATTATACATATAAAAGGAATACTTATGCACATCACATCAAAAACAGCGGAGAAATGGCCTGTTTTGAAGCACTCAGCATAAGGTAAGATGATGTAGCATTTGTGACTTTCTGTGCGATCTGGGGCTACTTATTGATCATAAATATAATATGAAATAGAATATAAATAGAATATAATTCACATAAAGAAATGCTAGAATCGTACAAGGACGGGCAAGAGATTTTATTTGAGCTATGACTTGTACATGTGTGTCATATATGAAGCATATAAAAATAGGAAAATGACAGCTCGGGTATCCAGTATTTTGTTGTGTAATTAAATGTTAATAACTTTTGTACAGTAAAATAGAAACCTAAGTGATGCATATGTTCATAAAATATAGCTTCTACGCTTTCAAACGGAACCACTTATAGGGGTCTTGTGCAACCATGGACCTTTAAAAACGAAAGTGAAACTGATGATGTCATAGGACCCGGTACCGGGTCCGCATAGTTTAAGAGGTTAAACTTCAGTTTACTGTTCCCCAAATCCATATAGGATACCACAAGAATATATTTGTGCACTTTTATTCAAAGTCTTAATGCACTTCACTGTTCACTTAAAAAAAGAACACAAAGAATGAGAACAACACCAGAGAAAGTAAATGATTTATCTTTGCTTTTTGGTTGAACTCTCCCTTAATCATTCTTAAAACACTAAAATCACTCTGTGCTGTAATGCACAGAACAGTTTTAAAAATGTGTAAAATAAGGCTGAAAGCAATGTAACTGTTGTAGCATTGTGTTAGAAAGGTAAATGGTCCTTGCATAATTTGGGTGCTCTGACCCAAAACACCCAAACAAATCCAACAGCAGACCAGAAGGCTGTATTACAGTCAGCTATGATGAGAGAAAGAGAGAGAGCAAAAAAGAACTTCTCAAACATGTTAGTTGGAATGACCTTCTGAGGAAGCACCAGTTATGTTGTAAATATTGAGACTGGTTATAGCAATGTCTTTTTGCACCAAGCTGCAACAGCACTCGGCTTTAAACCTCAAAGTGGAGAATCACACCTCTCGCTTCCAGCTTTCAACAATCTTACAGGCAGCAAAGAGATAGTAGACATAGTACACATAAATAAATAAATTATACACCAAGAAAAGAAGCTCCATCTAAATTGTGGACAGTGTGAGAGTCTCTGAACACACACACGACCATCAGACGGAGATCTAAATGAGGTTCTCGCAGAGGTGAAAGAATAACCGCACATATTTTCAACCAAACAAGGCTCTTTCATGATATCACAGAAATCAGAGAAGGTGTAACAATAACTGATAGTGTACATTTAAAGACGTTGTTTCATTTGATTTTGTTACTGTAAAGATATAAAATATCTGTAAACCATAAATGAGAATTTTAAAGTTAAAACTAAATATCAAGGATTAGTATTTCTTGTGATAATGCTGTGACTAGTATTTAATAGTACAGTTTCAGAGGGTGCAGATAGAGTCTTGCGGATGGGACATCAAAACCTGAAAAACTAGTTCGCCTCTGGTTCCCTCGCAATTAGTTTAAAAATATAATGGAGCTTTCAGTTTATGAGACGCAGGAAAAATAGTCCCCCTAAAAAGCATACATGCATATGTAGTTTCTTTTCTGAGCTGACTGTCCTGTGACAAACACAACAGATGAATTTACCTGAGAGAAGATAGTATGCAGAGTCTAATTTGTGCCACATTTACAGTTAACCTTGATTTCTCTCAGTTTCTATTCTTTTCCAGTGTGCAACGTAATGAACTGTGATGGTAATAGCAAATATTGCTAATGGGCTGCTACAATTAATAGTCAACGAACACAACAGATATATCTACCTCAGAGAAATTAAATAAATTATATGTCTGTCATGTGTGACATGGTGGCACAGTGGGTAGCACAGTCGCCTAACAGCAAGAAGGTCGCTGATTCGAGCCCCGACTGGGTCAGTTGACATTTCTGTGTGGAGTTTGCATGTTCTCTCCGTGTTTGCGAGGGTTTCCTCCGGGTGCTCCGGTTTCCCCCACAGTCCAAAGACATACAGGTGTATGAGTGTGTCTGAGTGTGAATGGTTGTTTCCCAATGATGGGTTGTAGCTGGAAGGGCATCCGCTGTGTAAAATATATGCTGGATAAGTTGGCGGTTCATTCCGCTGTGGTGACCCCTGATAAATAAAGGGACTAAGCTGAAGGACAATTAGTTAATTAAATATGTCTTTCATTTATGTATTAAGTCTGATTTCTCACAATTTGTGTGCAGTTTCAGGGGGAGTCAAAGTGAGCTGTGATTCTGCTAGCTAGCTACTGAGGCTAATTTGACGATAATCGACAGCTGGCAAACATAAATTTACCTGAGAGAAGATAGTTTGTGGACTCTATTTTGTGCCACATTTATAATTAACCTCGATTTCGCTCAGTTTCTATTCTTTTCCAGTGTAAAACATAATGGACTCTGATGCTAATAGCAAATATTGCTAATGGGCTGCTAATAATCAACAGTCAACGAACACAACAGACATATCTGCCTCAGAGAATTTCAATTAATTGTATTTCTGTTATTTTTCTATTAATTCTGATTTCTCGCAATTTGTGTGCTGTTTTTGGGTGAGTCAGAGTGAGCTGTGATGCTGCTAGCTAGCTACTAAAGCTATTTTGACAATAATCGACAGCTGGCAAACATAACTTTACCTGAGAGAAGATAGTTTGTAGACTATTTTGTGCTACATTTATAATTAACCTTGATTTCTCTCAGTTTCTATTCTTTTCCAGTGTAACACGTAATGAACTCTGATGCTAATAGCAAATATTGCTAATGGGGTGCTAATAATCAACAGTCAGCAAACACCGACATATCTGCCTCAGATAATTTTTTCTATTAATTCTGATTTCTCACAATTTGTGTGCCGTTTTTGGGTGAGTCAGAGTGAGCTGTGATGTTGCTAGCTAGCTACTAAGGCTAATTTGACACTAATCGACAGCTGGCAAACATAAATTTACTTGAGAGAAGATAGTTTGTAGACTATTTTTGTGCCACATTTATAATTAACCTTGATTTCCCTCAGTTTCTATTCTTTTCCAGTGTAAAATGTAATGGACTCTGATGCTAATAGCAAATATTGCTAATGGGGTGCTAATAATCAAAAGTCACCAAACACAACAGCTATATCTACCTCAGAGAATTTCAATTAATTGTATTTTTGTTATTATTCAATTAATTCTGATTTCACGCAATTAGTGTGCCATTTCTGGGCGAGTCAGAGTGAGCTGTGATCTTACTAGCTAGCTACTAAGGCTAATTGGACACTAATCGACAGCTGTCAAACACAACAGATAAATTTACCTCAAGGAAGACAGACTGTGAACTCTAAATTATGCCACATTTCCAATTAACCTTAAATTGGTTAACTATAACAAACACAACACATGTTTACCTCAGAGGAGTGTCATTTTTACATTTCTTACATTCTTCTGGTTGAAGTGAAGCGTAGGTCTAAAAGCTAACAATGCTAAAGTTGACAGTCATCAAAGACAAGATAACTTTATTTTAAATTATTTAAATAATTTCTGTGGTATGCCTGACTTGACAATACACTTTTTGTAAAGATGTTTTGCTGAAAAATTTACAAACAAACACAATCAACTCCAGAACATAAATATCTAGAAAACCTTTTAAAAAAATAAACAATTTCAGTACTGATGTGTGTCGTTCATTTTGTTGAGCAAAACATCAAAGTATCGCCAAGTTATGTTTAACAGAATGCATCACTCATAACCTTAAAAAGCCCCATTATTAAAACCCACAGGACATCTTGAGGCAACCAGCAGTGTATTAGTCTTCCAGGTTTTGACGTTAAGATTGCTGCCCTCTATAAATGCCCACTAAATTCTGCTCTTCCTCAGAAACAAACCACATCTGCAGTGCTTGTGGGATCTACATTATAAACCACATTCACTTGAACAGTGGTGAGGAAGCGTCACCTACAACAAACGACAGACCAAAAAAAAAAAAAGTGGCGCCCAGAATTGAGCTCAATATAACTATAAAAACGTTTTCCCCACCGTCTTTCAACAAGACCTGAGTGCAACCATTCTCAAGTTTTTCCCTTCCAGTCTTCCTTCTTTTGCAAACCATGCACTGATTATACATTCATTTTTTTTTCTGTGTGTGTCATTTTACCTACTGCATAGCTTTCCTTGACTTGCGTCCGCCTCTGAAACTAGCAATTCAGGATGGCACAAACAGTATTTACTACTGGTGATAAGAAACGCCCCCGTTTTTCAAGAACTATTTATCAAAATAGCAGCTAACTACTGACATAAACTTGAGTGACTGAATCATTTTAAGGCATTGGGACTTGGTTCACTCAGAAAGAAAATTCTGTTATTTACTCTTACTTCCAATCTAAACAAGACTTCATTCATTTCCAGAATACTAGAATGCTTTTTTTTTTTCATTGTTTCCCCCCCCCCCCACACACAAATACTTTTATCGATTGATATGAATCGAGATAAAAACTGGCCATTATGTATTATTTTTAGGTTGTCTTTCTGAAGATTTAGAATTTTTAAAACTTGTATCAATCTAGAGACAAAAAATCTGTTTTTATTTCCCTCACACAAAGACTTTTATCAATTTGTAAAATTGTGATTAAACTGGCCATTAAGTATTATTTTTAGGTTGTCTTTCTGAAGATTTTGAATATCGAAACTTGTAAATATCGAAATGTTTCATTAAAAATATCATAAATTGTGTTCTGAAACGAAACAAAGGTGAGTAAATGACAGAATTTTCACTTTATGTTGAACTAACCCTTTAAAATCATTAAAATTTCGGCAAGACTCTGGAAGTTAAAACTCACGAACAAGCAAACTACATTTTGTGCGTTAATTCAAGCAGTGCAATTCAAACATAAAGCACAATAACCTTGCATCTCTAAGTAAACCTTGCGATCCACTTTGTTCCATAACTGTGCCATGCATAAAGCGAGTGTGGGCTTGTTGTGAATGGGCATGTGTGACGGTGGCACTCATTAGCATCAAACACAACCGATTATCGACATACCAGACGGAGCAGTGCAGGTCGGCCAAAGAAAGGAACACTGATACTGGAAATGCGGTGGATTTTATAAAGTGTTTTCCATCAATCAGTCTGTTGCCACGTCCTCCCACATAAAGAGACGAACGTGTATAACTGCGTTGCTTCCACTCGCTGTTGTCATTGGGACACTTTCAGATCCGCTCCGAAACCGCTGCTGTTAAATGCTTATTCAACAAAAAGGAACCACCTTTAGTGTTTGATGACAAGTTGATCAAAAAGGAGAGTTTTTAAAGGAAGAGTCTGAAGCTGGTTGTGTATTTAAGAACTGGACTGCAGATTTCACTGACTGGGTGGAATGAAGCCTTGCGATGGCTGTCTGAAAACCTACCGGATGGGGTGGTGTTAAACACTATACTCCGCTTTCTCCCAGTTCTGGTTTGGCTGGCTTGCTGTCGTCTCTCCTGTTTCGACAGCTGTGGGTGAAGATGCTCCATTGATAGCCGGCGAAAGTTGGGCTGATTGGAAGGTACTGGAAAATGCGATGTCGCCGCAGAAAGTCCATACCAATTGGAAGGTCGTAGGACTCCATTCGGTCCCGTTTAGACGAGCTGTTTCCACGATTCATCTTACGGATGCCCCTTTCCTCTGCGGTGCCTGGAATAGAACGTTAATGAGATGAGAAAGTAGTAAATTATCTAAAATGTATTATATTAAACTTTTACAATTCATTTTTGCTGCATGATTAATTAGAAATAAAATCTCTATTTCAATACGAAGAGGTCGTTTGAAAACAAAAACAGCTAACTTTATATACATACTTTTTTTTTTTGCAAATTTCAATTTCAATGCACAACAACAACAACAAAAACATTTATGAAAATGAAAACAAAAACTACTTGTTGAATATGAATGAATACAGATGTAGTTATTTGATTTTGTAACAAACTCTTCATATGGCAAATTGTGATCAAGAATTAAATAATTACGACACAGTGTTTTTTTTTTTTTTTACATATGCATACTGTAGCTCCTGATTTAGTTTTTTGGTGCATCAGAAAGGTAAAACTACTACACCACACTAACTTTATCTACTCTTTATGTAAACTCTTTCATATATTTCATAATAAATTACTATTAAAGAAATTATTTTAGTGGCAAGGCTTTACAATAACATTCAATTTGCTTTTAAATATTGATTTAATAATAATAATATTATATATATAT
>CAIGQQ010000306.1:3032667-3067532 GCA_903798035.1 Danio albolineatus
TAGTGTATGTGTGTGAATGAGAATGTATGAATGTGTTTCCCAGAGATAGGTTGTGGCTGGAAGGGCATCCGCTGCGTGAAACAAATGCTGGATAAGTTGGCGGTTCAATCCGCTGTGGCGACCCCGGATTAATAAAGGGACTAAGCCGAAAAGAAAATGAATGAATGAATAAAACTTATGATTATACTGTATATGATTATATATTGTGCCGTGTTCCATGAGAGTCAAAAACAGTTCAGTTAAAAGTTCCACTTGATGTAGGGTTAAACTACTTGACAAGCAAGCTAATATATAAAGAATATATACAGCAACACTCACACAAACAGAAACACAAACATGTATAAGTACTTTACTGGTATAAATGGGTTTCATGAGATATTTAAAGATGTTTTTATAAAGAACAAACGATATCAATTTTCTCTTTTAATATCATCTGATTTACAAGGACACACGGAATGCCCTCATAAACCATGCTTAAATAGTGATACCCATGTCATTTTACACACATGCACACATGTACACAAGGACAAGCATGCAAACACAAGCACACCAACACTCACAGGGGTAGGGTATCTTAAACCACGGAGCAGCTGCTAGGATGCCCTGTCGAGCGTCTGTTCGGGCATAGAAACCGTATTTGTCCTTCTCAGGAGGAAACACGTCAGTCACCGTGAAGATGAAGCACAGAAACCATGACACGAGAATAGCCATGATGATCTACAGAGACATAGAAAGAAACAGTATTAAAACAAGAAACTCTTCTTATGCTTAATTCTACCAAACACAAAGCCAGACAGTGGTTGAGTAGCCTTCCCACCAGCAGACGGCACACACACTGCATGCTGACAGATCATTATGAAGGATCAGTGTGTGTGTGTTTTGGCTCCTCTCTCTCTCTCTGCCTCCCGCACACTTTCACTGCCATGTCATTGTCTGCTGTGCTATCATGTAAAAGCCCAGGTCCAAGGCAGCTCATCTCTGAAACAGCATGCTAATTATGGCTTGTCATCAGAGCTAACAGCAGATTATGAGCCGTGCCAAGACTCGGAAAGTGCCAAGTCACGCTACTGGCAACTAATGATCAGGATCGTTTCATTATGGCATGTGGCTCATTTCAGAAATAAATGGAGTAGCATTTATTTTCTATATTATCACTCTTACATTTTCTATCACAACAATGGTGGAAACAACAACAAAAAACTGCAAATGATTTATTAACACAATGGATGTGAGAAAACCAAAACAAATAAAAAACAAAACAATTCATTACAACTGCTAGTTTGGGGCTTTGGTATGTATATTATTTACTATTTAAATAACTAACTACCTAAGTAACTAACTAATAAACAAATAAATAAATAAACAAATAAATAATTAAATAAATAGTTCTCATATTTTCTATTTTTCAACCATGGAAAAGTATAAAAATATATTATTTTCTGATGCAGATTTGTTTTTTTTTAAATCAGTATCACCTTCTGTCACTTATGGCCCGTTTCCACTGAGTGGTACGGTACGGTACGGTACGGGTCTGTACGCTTTTAAGGCCGTTTCCACTGTCTAAAAGCGTACCGAACCGAACCATACCGTACCCCTTTTTGGTCACCCTTTCGAAAGGGTACCGAAACCCAGAAAGGGTGCCGTAAGGTGGAGCTACACGCACAGCTGAACGCCATTGGCTTACAGAGATACGTCATTTGCTCACGCAACAAGCAGAATGAAAACAAAGGACCCGCCATGTTTAATACACAGCCGAGAGACAATGCTTCAAAAAATATCAGCATATAATAACGAGCCATGGTCGACCCGAGCTTAAACAAACCTTGTCGTCTTCTTGAATGGCCACAAAGCCGAGAGAAGAGCAGATTATTATGGGTTACGAGCCCATAAGCACGAGCGTGAGGTTTCTCTTCTCTCTTGTGCCCGCGTGCGCGTCAATGTTTGAAATAACAAAGTTCTTAACCTGGACTATTATAAACTGGGAATGACGGATTACTCTCTAACGAGAGAATAATGACGGAGAGGCTACATGTACTGGTGAAGATTAAAGACACAGATGAGAGGTTTGCACAGACGGGGCTCTATTTCATATTGTTTTTGAACCTAAATAAGGCATACATGTCTGCTGTATGTAGTTTTTCTGTAATTTGGTAACATCGGAGACTGTGTGGGGCTGTATGTGTTCATATATGCTGCATTTATTTATTTATTTATTTGATATAATCGCGGACCGTAGGCTATTTCGCATCATTGATCTGCAGTTATAATCAGATCATGTTCAGTCAGTAATGACATTTTTACACCAGTGTTTATGTGTATAATAAAGCATCTGTTTTGTGAGAAGTGCTTCTAGTATGATTTTTGAACGACCCATAAAGCTTTACTGTAGACATTTCCTCGAGCGAAAATGATGTCGACAAACTTTCTGTCGTACACCACGCCCACCAAAACCCTTTTGCAGTGGAAACGCAAGCCTGATAAAGGTGACCCGTACCGACCCGTACTGTACCACTCAGCGGAAACGGGCCATTAAAGGGCCACGAAACCCCCGTCTCAGCAGGGTGTTTTGACACCTCTAGTTTGGGAAAAGCTCAGGAAAGTGGGTTTTGCATAAAAATGGGAGTTTCTATTTGAACATGCGCTGAAAACAAACACACAGGAGCAGGGGGAGAAAGACAGTGACTGTGTTTATATCGACATCAGTAATCGAATTATTTGGCAAATTCTTAATCTGTTGACTTCAACTGCAGTTTGGCACTTTCCCCTTTCATTCAGGATCATTTCCTGCATGCCCCCCGTGACAAACAAGATGCGAGGAACTGCTCGGGGAGAGTTTTAAAGGGGTATTTGATACCGTGCGGCGTATAGGAGAAAAAAAGCCCTCCGCATTTCTCGGTAACTTAGATGCACTCGGTAGGTAGCGTCAGAAAGCCATGTGTGTGTTGACTATCCTGTCACAAAATGCAGTGTTTACATGTTTACACTCGGAGAGGAGCATTTACAGCGGATCTTACAGTCTATAATATTGTAGTGATATTAATGTCCTGTAAACTCAGTAACAGTTCTAATCATTTTCACTAAGGTCCAGTATGTCTTTAAACACTGAAAGAGTCCTGCTGACGATATGAACTAAGAAACAAAGACCACTGATCGATCATTTACCAAATCTGTAGAGACAGGACAATCAACATGAACTGGAGCCGTGTCTTTTTTTAAAAGCAGACGAGCGGCAAATCCAGATTTCACCATTTCCAGATGCGAAAAGCTCTCAGGTAAAACATGTTCCTCACAAACGCATTTCTGCCGCGCGCGCATGCACTGTAGTCTACGTGGGTCCAGCTGCGCTCTCATAGCAGGGAAATGAAAACAAAACCTTCGTTGCAGCACATAAACACAACACTGGCGACCTGTGTCTCCAAACAATTCTTGTTCTTCCACTTGTTTTGGCAAAACAATGTGGCGTCTCTGCCGTCTGAACTCTGTAACAGGTATAAACAGTCTTGGAAGCTATCGTGCATATTAATGAAGTTGCACCGCATACACAATAGAGCGCGCTGATTGGTTTGAACCAAGTCTTTCTCATGAATTAATGCTGCACACTCAGAGATGTCATGATGTACTGGCCGGTACAGACGTCCACTCTCCACGCTGGAACACATGCATGGATCTCATCGGCGTGACGCAGCTTCAAAAATTCGTTTCAAACCAGAATAATAAATTTGCTTGAAATAACGCAAAAACAACCAATTTTCACTTTTTAGCGAAATATATGTGTCCTCTTAGAGTTTATAGCAGCGTGGGACACATATATGACTGTCAACAGCTCAAATAAGGTGTTTTGGTGTTTTGTGACCCTTTAAATTATAGCTTAAGAGTAGAAAAATAACAAAATATAAAGCAAATAATTATTTTATCATGACATCCATAATTACTTTTTTTTATGCAATGGCAAACAGAAAATGTCTTCTAAAATAACTGAATATAATATAAAATAAAATACATAATATAATATAATATAATATAATATAATATAATATATGAATTGCCCTATATGAAAATTAAACACCTGTTTTTCTACAATATTATGATCTAACATATAGCATATAAAACATTATGTAATATAATAACAACATCTCATTCCGCTTAATCGACATATTTATCTTAGATTAACATGGAGAAACTCACTGGGAACATCTTGAAGAGCTGCAGGCGGTATGACGTCCAGCCTTTTTTAGATTTGTAGACGGGGAGCGGCAGCTGAATGTTCCGTGCGTACTGAGAAAACAGCAGCACCAGGAATATAGTCCTGTTTCAGACAGACAGAGTTATACATCAAACACTGCATTAACATAAAGCCAGTTGTGTTTGCAGGACAGCCAGACTCACAGCATGGCAATTCCCCAGTGTTTGCCCGCTCTCTCGCCAGCCGCCTGGAAGCCAGACAGCCCGATCAGGGTCACTGTAGGGGTGATCGTGAGTGGCCCAATGTATTTGAGCAGGACCCCAGGCAAACCCAAGGCCCCGATAACCACCTCGATTAGAGATGACACTATTATTGCACCCTGGATCTACACAGAAAGAGAGAGATGAACAGAGGGAGAGAGAGAGATGCACTGTAAAAAAATACTGGGTTCCACATAATGCCTTCATCTTGTCTCAACGCAAAACAATTAGGTTATCTTAATACTTTTTACAATTTTTGGATGATTGAACATAAAACAATTAAGTTCTCCCTACAAAATTCAAACTGTGTTTTCAACTTATTTTAAATAAATAGTTTGAACAAGCAGCAAAACATTTTTGAGCGTAGGGTGAAAGAGAGATAAAGAGAAAGAGAGAGATGATATATTGAATAATTATATGATATATTGAAAAATAATATGATATATTGAATAATAATATATTATTTATATTTTATTTAAATTATATTTATCAATATCTTGTTTTTTTGTTTTTATTCACTACTACGATCTATTGTGTTTACTGTGTTTTATTATGCATGTAATTTTTTATTGTAAACTTTATAAATGCTTTGGCAATACATTTGTCATGCCAATGTAGCAATTATTGAATTGAACTGAAAGAGAGACAAAAAGAAAGAGAGAGAGAAAAAAAGATGAACGTGCACATTTAAGGTAAAGGTTAAAAGTGATTAAAGGTTTAAAAGTGTCATTGACGAAGGCCTCCAGACAGCATAATGCGGTGTTTAATCTAGTTTTGCTTTGTCTTCATGTCTGCCAGGCTGAAATCGATATCAAATCTGTTTACACAAAGTCTCTTAAAAGAGACATAATCAAGTCAAATTGAAATGCTAATTGTTGGAAGCTATCTAATATCTACAGAGGCACAAGGCTTAAATAAAAATAAAAAAATAAAAAATAAAGCTTTGCACTATATAGATTTTTCCTCGGTAATCTCAATATTTTATGTGTATTTTATTTAAACAAAAATAATCAGAAATAAAAATTAGAATGAAGAGATTCAAAGGATGTAAAGGTTCCTGGTAAAAGGTTATCCATGGAATTATCGATGCCAGTAAAGTAACTATTTTGTATACTTGTTAACAGTGTTAGAACCTTTTCATTCCACTAAATGTTATTTTCAGTGGAAAAAAATAATTCTTTAGATGTTCTTCACACCATGAAAAAAAGACTCTTTGAAGAACTTTTCCCTAAATGATTATTTGAGGGAAAACAAACAAACAAAAAAATATTCTTCTATTCTTGTTGTTAAACTTTTTTGGTTCTTTCCGGCATCTTTATAAATAAAAGTTTAAGAAATTGCTTTAATGTTACCAACAGTGACTTAATTTGACTCAAAATTGGCAGTTTTTTGTGTATATTTAAATGTTTTTTTTATATGTAAAAATAAAAAATATATATTTATCATTGACAGTTCTAAACCAGCCAAGAAAAAAAAAACATTTTGGGTCAATGTGACAATTAACTGTTTATACCTATTATTAAATATAGTTTTATGAAAATATTTACATCATTTTTAACATTAGTCCCAAAATCCCATTTTCACCATAGACCCATTTCACATTTGAGGGGTTTTTCAGCAGCAGAAGTCCTCATAGTTAGTAAACTTAGAGAGCAGTGAATGGGAATATACCGCAAACACATTTCCGTATTCCAACCTGCTCAAATAATAAACTAAAAATTCCATGATAGTGACTTTCAAAAAAAAAAAAAAGTAATGAGACTGGTAATGGCAGCCAGAAGAGAGAACAATGTCACAATAACTGTCCAACCCATATACACTGTATTACAAAATCCACACATAAGTGGTAATTATTTATTTACTTTTAGGAATCTGATGCAAAGACAATTTAATTCAAATTAGTGTTTTAGTATTAGTATCATGAGCTTGAGGAATTGAAATGTAGAATGACAAATAAAACACATTATCACCATATTGTGATTAGGATCTATTAGCTCCTCTACAGATTTTCAGTAAATGTCCCTCAACAAACACATCTGTTTTTTTTTTTACCTCTCGTATCCTGGGGTACCAGATGTCCTCTGTGTGCGGCAGCTCTGTGCCATTTAACAACGGAGCAGCTGAAGAGAAACATCACAATCACATTACTGCTGTTAAAAGTGCCTATGTGTGTATGCGTTTGCCTGGTATTCACTACACTGTGGGGACCGAATGTCACCTCAAGTACAGCAATACAAGAAATTTGTGACCCTGTAAGGACATTCTTTTTGGCTCCCACAAGGAAAACACATAAATCACATAAAATGTAGAATTTTAAACGCATGAAACGGCAGAATGCTTCCTGTAAGGGTTGGAGTAAAAAGACACACAGAGATATAAAGTCTGTATGGTGTAAAAAAATCATTACATTAAGTCCCTTAAAAACATTAAAACGTGTGTGTGTGTGTGTGTGTGGTGCTCGTTTGTATGGTTTACGAGAACACTAAATTGTATAATAACATTGATATGACCTAGATGTACTCAATTAAGCTGGTTTACGAGGACATATCCTGTGTCCTTATAATTAAAAAAACCCTTGAAGATCATACTTGACGGGGTATTTTGACCATCAAAATTGGCCACAGGTTTTCTGTTAAGGTTAAGTGGTAGGCATTATAATAATCTTTTATTTTTTGCACAGTATAAAATACATAACGCCTATTGAGAGTCCCCGCAAACCATATATACCAGTGTGCGTGTGTGTGTGCGTGAGAAATGTACCTGTTGCATTACACTTCCATTTCTCCAGTGAAAGAATGGCTCTTGCTGGAGCGAGAAAAGCAAACGCACTGGCCTGGAACAACGGAAGCCTGGAGGCAAAAAAAAAGCTATTATAATTATTGAAAAGAACATCTCATAATGACGCATGTTCTCACACACCCGTTCACACGCACACACTCCTGTTCCTCGAAAGCACCTGAAAGGAGATGTCAGAACATCATTCAGTTCCCTTCAGTGAATGGTCTGCGTGTGTGCTGATGGTAAAAGAGGAATAATGACACTGACTGATGGGTTTAGGCTCATGTAATCAGACGCTTCACTGAACCACTGATCTCATCTTCAGTTTGATTAAACCAGAGATGCCCACTCACACAGGAACGAGGTAATTTGACGGATGTGTAACATGAGCAGACATTTAATCTGTTTTTTTTTTTTTTATTTGACTCCAAGAAGGCACATTTTCGGCATAACTGAAGATCTTATAGACCTTATTCTTCAACGCGGAAGTGCGCTCGTTTTGGCGATTGTTTTAGAACTTCCTATCAAACGGTCAAACTACTCGCTCTACAAACAAGCGTTTGCATGACTACACAGACAAAGTAGAATAATAAAATAAAAAAACATCAGTTTGCAACATCAAGCAGCAGAACGAGCTGTGTTTTGTTGTCTAAAAGTGAATGGAAGTGAATGAGACCACAAGTCTCAAGACAAAAAGACTCATATGGCTGCGCCCGCTCATATGCAGAGAATAAGGTCAATAGGCCCACTCGGAATCTGCGCGCACAGAATTTTAGCCCATCGTTGATTCTGTTTATTTACTAATGTGTGTACATTTATATTTATTCAGTTTTTAAATTCATTTCAGTAATATTATTGACTAATTTGAAAATATTCATATGATTTATTCACAATACAGTTTGTAAAGTATTATTTTCTTTCTTTTAGTAGAGATTTTAAACAAGAGACTTGCTTTGTTTACCAAATAAAATGGATCTAATTGGATTCGCATTTTAAACATTAAATAAAGGTTAAAAATGTATTACTTTTTATTTCATATATTAAGGTTTCAGTTATGATACTCCCACGCTCATTCCGCATAAATCTGCAGATTTTTAACCAAATTTTGCGCAGAAATAGCAACAAAAATGTCGACATATTCCGTCTGGCCCTACCGATGAGAAATGACTAGGAATCATAAACAGCAGAATACGGCCAAACTACTAGCTCTACAAACAAGTGTTTGCATGACTATACAGACAAAACAGAATAATCGAACAAGAAGATATCAGTTTGCAACATGAAGCAAAAAAAAATTGCTGTTTTTAATGGCTAAATATGAATGGAAGTACATGAGACCGTAAATCTTGAGCCACAAAGATTCAAAAAGCTGCACCAGAGCGTACATGGAGAATAAGGTGAATAGTCTAAGATGTCGTACTGCTGTTGTAATAAAAACGCATGATCAACATCATGAAAAAGAAAATAATCTTAAGTCATAAATCATTAATCTTAGTCATTTTTGTTTACTAATCAAACAAAATATATTCTAAAAACTGAATATGGATATCTAGCTAACAAGCTAGTCCTTCAGATCTTTTTTCAATCTCTCAAATAAAGCGAATATTTTAAAACCAATATGATCTAAATGCAAAACTAAATTAATTAATAAATCAATGAAAATCAAAAACCTCAAATAAATCTAAATAAATCCTTTTTAATTCCTTTTTTGTCTAATTAACACAATAACATTTATACAAGAAGGAATCAAATATCCAGTAGGTTAAATAAAAAACAAACAAACAAAAAAACACATTAAGAAAAACTAAATCAAACCCAAATCAACCCAAACCCAAAACTAAATCAAACCCAAAACAATCTAAATGGGTAAAAAAAAAAATACCAACAATAATAATAGATGGACTGGTCTTTGAATCATTTTACTGCACTATCGGAAATGCTGCATTCCCCACAATTTTTGTTGAGATA
Organism: Danio albolineatus; assembly: GCA_903798035.1. Taxonomy (NCBI): domain Eukaryota; kingdom Metazoa; phylum Chordata; class Actinopteri; order Cypriniformes; family Danionidae; genus Danio; species Danio albolineatus. Next base: position 3,041,857 of record CAIGQQ010000306.1, read on the forward strand.
ACATGAAGGAATTAAATTAGTATGTTAGTTTTTACAAATTGAAGTGGATTGAGCTTAAAACAATTAAGTTGTCCCCCACCCCCCCAAAAAAAACCTCAAGAGTTGCGTTGTTTCAGTTCATTTTAAATAAGTTTGAACAAGTCAAAAGCATGCAGTGCTTGAGTCAGACCACAAGATGTCTCTACACACACTCTTCATCCTGTCACCAATGAGGCTTTTGATGTGTGTTTGCTTGTACTGCTGAACAAACTGCTCTTACATAAAGATCATTCATTTTTCCCTTTATAACTTCAAGAACACTCGATGCTAATTTGCAGACTAACACAGAATGAAGGAGGGTCATTATGAACCAGGCATGACAATGTAGACAGAGACTTCAAAAGAAGCATGTTTCATAAATGGCAGAATGAATACAGTGTGGCAGCACAGATTGTATTTAAAAGGTTACATCACGTGTGTGTGTGTGTGTGTGTGTGTGTCAAGGTCATTTAAGGTGAAACATCAACTTTCATTCTCCCTGACTGGAAACATGCAGTCAGATGGCTCAAGTAACATCTTTACATGTATTTTAGTATTTTAATTTTAGAAAAATACAACAAAAATTGCTAAAATGTCTGCACAGCTTGTCTTAAATATCTTAACTGCTATTGTTTTTAGGTTTATTACCTGATATTAACGTTTTAGAAATTGTTTCATATTAACATTGTCACTTTGATTGTTTTTTAAAAGTATTTCTGTAGTTTGTTTTGGCTTTTCTGCTCATATTAGATTAAGTAAATATTTATGTTTCAACATTCTATTTAGTTTAAATTTTATTTTAATAATATGTTTAGTAATTAGCATTATGATAAAATGTTAGTTTTACTTAATATTTTAAATTAATTTTACTCTTATCTGTAAATTAAATTTATCTTAATTAGATTTAATAAGTTTAATTTAATAGTATGAAATATTCAGCTATGTTGTTGTGTTTTGGTAATTTTGATAAAAATAATAATTTTGCATTGAAGATTAAAGATATTTCTGTGTTTTTTTAAAAGATTAATTTAAGATATCCTAAACATTTAGACAGCAAGAAGTTTGCCTGTTTCTTTCTTGATTTGGTAACTAGCTGAAATAATAATAATAACAATGATAATGATGATAATAATATTTAAATTAACAATAATATCTGCAGTGATTAACAAACACACACATGCAAACATAGCCTCTGAGGGACACAAACACACTATTGTCACCTTTGACTTGTACAGTAAATCTTCTGACTGATACACACAGACAGCCAGAACACCATCTGAGGCTCTTTGCTACTCTTATCTTTACCTCATTTCCTCTTTTTTTTTTGTCCAGTCACTCAGGTTTCTCTGGAAACAGCATGTGCCATGAGCAACTGACGTCAGGACAGCGAGATCAGACATCAAACGACCCAAAGAGACCAAAGAAAGAACATTGAGTGCAGGACGCAGAGCAGGCCACGGCTAACTGCCTTTATGACATGAAGAGCCCAAAGCAGCAGATCCCAACCCGAAATCTACTAGAGCCAACAGCACCAACTGAGGGTCTGACGTCATATAAAACACCAATTTCATTACAGGCAGAGCGCAAAACATCAACAGTGGATGTTTACAGAGGAAATCACGGTTTCCTGAGACAATGAATGATGAGCTCAAAGGGACAGTTCACACAAAAATGGCAATTTACACACTCTGGACTATACTGTAAAAAATAAAAAGTTGAGTTAACTTAAAATTTGAAAGCAACCGGCTGCAAAAAAAATTGAGTTTATTAAGCGTCAGTGGTTGAAGTTGTGCCAAATTGTTTTTAGGTTGACCGAAAAGGCTGGTTTATGTCAGTTATATTTTACAGAATAATTTGGCACAACTTCAAACACTGAAGCTTAAACTCAAAATTGCTTTAAAATTAAGTTAACTCAACTTTTTCATTCATGAAAATATGGAGAAACCAAAATTTTAAGTCTCCTCAACTGATTTTTTTACTTTCATTGAACAAACAGTTCCAAACATGCCGTTGAATAATTTTATGAGTAAATTCAACTGAGCCTAAAAATTTGTCCACCTAACTTACAATTTTAAACTGAGTGAACAATTTGTAAGTTGGATTTTTTTACAGTGTAGTGGCAATTTATACGTTTCAGAGATAACAGCAATAAACATGTTGTGTTTACTAATGAAAATGCGTAAACTTGAAAACAGGTTTAAAAGTGAGCGTTTCTGAAAACACCACCATTGTTATGTCCCTGCAAACACTCAAAAAAGAAAGTCATTGAAAGTGATTATGCATAGAGCGCGTTTAGGGAGGTGTATATTCGCAAGCACAAACAAACACACAACATTGGTGGGTTATGTGTAGGGCCAGACAGAATCTGCTGACATTTTTTACCATTTCTGCAGAGAATTTCAAGATTTCTGCATGCACAGTGTGGGCCTTTATATGTACCAGTGTTGTTGCTTAAGTGTTTCCAAACGCTTCATCAGCAAAGTGTGGATTTACTTCAAATTACAACCAAAAACGGAGATGCACACACAAGTGGCAAATTATACATAGAAGTGAGCACCAAACCCACGACAGCACATCACCAGTTCCCTACATACTTGTTCACTAATGAGATGACCGTGCCAAATAACACCCTGGAACAGCGTTTTCGCAGATATGTGTAAACTCGGATCATTGTGTCATCAGAAAAAGTTGTGAAACTTCTTTCAAAACACATAGTGAAAACCTCTTTCTGTTTGATGTGGCAACATCGTAGTCATGTAAATGTAGCCTTAAGCTGGATTTATACTTTCGCCTGGCGCTGCATCGCGCGCCTCCACCTTGCGAAACAGACGAGGCTTTTATACTCGCTGCGTTCGTCGTTGTGAAATTCTTTAAAACGACAGGGGGAGGTCAAATGAAACTCACCGTAAAGTCAGACAGATAAACAAAGTAGAAAGTTTCAGGAACTACGTCATATCCTTAATATTATTGATGTTTATTAAACTAGTTTATTTTTTATTTTTTATAAATTATTTTAATGATTATAAAGATTTTTGTAACCATTAAAAACATTTTTAAATCAAACTTTGATGCATCACTTGCTTTTGTTCATATCTCGGACAGTTTTACCTATTTAAGTGCATAAAAGTGTATAAAATATTAATGACCACAGAACATGGGTTCCTCAACAAATATATTTTTTAATAAAAGCAAAAAGTAATAATAAAAGCAAAAAGTACACTTACTAAATAATATAGACGTTTTTTTTTTTTATTTAGCCGCTTCACAATTCACACATCACTGTCTGGTTAGTTTCTGTCCTCTACACATGCTAAAAACGCAATAATCCAACATTTCTGACCATTATCACCATAAAGCCTAGAAAAATGGCATCATGTTGTAAACCGATTGGTTCAAATATTCCTGTCCAGATATCAAAGAAATAATTCGTTACTTTATTATAGTTTTGTTACTATTAAATTTTTTTAAAATAAATTGTAATATATACATTAGTGTTAAACCTATGAATGCTGGAAAAACATATTCTGTAATTGTGTAGCTGGGTCTCCATTGGCCTCTTTTAGCTTTAATAAACTCATCCCTCAGGTTTTTCCAAACCTTTTAACAAAAACTTTCCCCCTTTCTCACTGCTGTTGCAATTTCTAGCCAAGAATTATTGATCAACTAGTTATCTCTATGATCACTGATCACAAAGATATCTTTACATACGTACCTGTTTCAAACAAAATCTCTTCAAAGCGATTCATATACAACTCAACTCAGACGCGGCGCCACACACGATGTTCGCTCGAGTCTCAAAAAATCCCATGCGCTCCGCCAGCCGAAATCATGTCGCGGGCACCCAAAGCGAACATCCGGAAACTCCGCGATGACGTCATATTTGCCGCGCGCACTCAAGCGAACGCATCGAGAATAAACCAGGCTTTAAAGCCTGTTCACATCGGGACGCTTTTTGCTTGTGTATTAAATCGAAGTTTAAAGCCTTGTGAATAAAAGGCCCCCTATGTGATCGTGCACACCAACGTGCAAAACGTCTGGCGTAAAAATTGGCATTTTTAAAGATGCTCGTTTATTTTTTGTTTTCTTCTTCACCAATCCGATTGCCAATTTTGTTGGGGTGCCTGGAGCAGCAGAAGTTAAAGGTAACACCATTCGGAGGCTCTCAAGCGCAAAACAGTCGAAGTGAACACCGTTTCACTTTCATTTAGTGAAGATGCACCGAGGCAAGATGAATGTGGAGCTGCTTTTTTCATTGATGTCTGAACACAAAGAGCTGTATGATAAACCCAACAGCCACTACAGTAATGCAAGTAGGAGTGGAGAAGAGCAAATTTGATGGCAGGTGAGTTTCATTCCACGTTTCTTTCATGCCATCTAACGGCAGGGGGTGATTTGGCATGTTCACTCTGCATTAGTGTTTGAATGCAGATAAACGTCTTGAAAAACACTGACGATAAACGTGGGTGAAAAGCATCCCAGTGTGTACGAGCCTTTGAGTTTTCTTCTATATAGATATTCTGAAAAACGTGGTAAATTGTAGGCACTGACCTCCATTGTAGAAAAAAAGACATTACAAACAAGTTAAAGGTGGAATAGGTGATTGTCAACAAAGAATATGCAGGTTGAAAGTCTCTTCACATCCTGATAATAGTCATTAAATGAAATGGTATGAAATGAAATGTATTTGTGTGTATTTTAATATTCTCTAGAAGGTGTTGGACCAGGTGAAAGGTTTGTCATGGCGTGGCTTTGGATGGCGATTTGCAGGGATGTAAGCTTTTAGCGGTATTGGGCTAACTTTCGCATTTTCCATTGTCCTGTTGCACCTTTAACCACTACCCGTCTGTTCAGAATAGCTTATTTTGTGTTTAAGACAAAAACCAAATAAGTAGAGGGTGAGTGAATGCAGATAGGATGTTCATTTGTGGGTGAACTGCCTTTTTAAACAGGATGCAGTACATATTTTATAAGAGAACAATAATAGCTTAATTGTTTTTTCAAATTCGCTTGTTACTTATTTAAAATCAAAGGTGAAGTGGCATGAGTGGCCAAGGACAGACTGACCATCCCAGATTGAAGAGTGATCCACACTGGCTTGCAAATGGTCAAATGGTTTGCAAATGACAAGAATAATGCAAATCGTAAGAAAGTGAAGCCAGCATATTTTCAATCTAGTTAGCAATGCAAACTTAGCAATGTTTTATTTATGTGTTCGAACGAAAAGTAGGAAGAGTACCGTAAAACTGTGCTTTTACAAAAATAAATAAATAAGTAAATAAACAAATAAATAAATAATTTAAAGAGCATTTTATTTATTTATTTGTTTTTTGTTTACAGGCAGGTAGAACATTCCATTGTAATGTTCGGACTGAATGTTTTGACGAGACAAACTTTTCTCCTTGTCTTACACCTTCTGGCATTTCGACCAAAATAAATGTCAATATAAAATCTGAAAATTAAAAAAACAAACAAACAAACAAAACAACTAAATATAAAATTGCAGCCCTACTGACTTATAAATTTTTTAAAAAACTTTTGTAACCATTTTTAAGCTATTATGATGTATATTTTACAACAGAATTTATCCACAAAACAAAACAGTGCTACCTGTGAGCTACCGTATGTGCATGCATGTGATCATGCCAAACGTAATCATCACAAGTGGAGTAATGGCGGCAGTATTAAGGGTGATTTCTCTTATATCTGGTGCGTGGTGAGCGCACTGGCACAGTTTTCCTGTGGCTGACGTCGCATCATCTAAGTTGAAGCAGCACACTTGTGGTTGTGTGGAGAGCTAAGTTTCCATGACATTGAAGAAACAGAAAAACAGGCTGCTTTTATGCTTTGCATAGTATTAAAATGGTTTTAGCTGCAAAAGAAAGAAAGAAAGAAAAGAAAGAAAGAAAGAAAAGAAAGAAAGAAAAGAAAGAAAAGAAAGAAAGAAAGAAAGAAAGAAAGAAAGAAAGAAAGAAAGAAAGAAAGAAAGAAAAGAAAGAAAAGAAAGAAAGAAAGAAACAAAGAAAGAAAGAAAGAAAAGAAAGAAAGAAAAGAAAGAAAGAAAAGAAAGAAAGAAAGAAAAAAAGAAAGAAAGAAAGAAAGAAAGAAAGAAAGAAAGAAAGAAAGAAAGAAAGAAAGAAAGAAAGAAAGAAAGAAAGAAAGGTGTTCTCTTCATATTTTGGTCAAACTGGACCATGGATTTTTTTTTGGGGATGTCTCGTTTCACTCATTTCTTTGGTTTCTTCTTCAAATGAACTGCACTTACAGAACAATTGCATGAGAGTTCCTTTTAAATGAAACAATTCTGCCAATTAGGATCACACCGTGTCACAGTGGCCCTAACCTGGCATGACACAACAACATTCCAGTTAACAAGATAAGCTGATGTTTGCTAGTTGTTTCACAATTTACATTTGTTTATTTATTTAGCAGAAGCTTTTATATACGGAAAAAACTAAGCACTTAAAAATCACCAGAGGGCAGCAATGCATAGCATGACAAGTCTGTTTTATGTATTTATTAAATTTATTTATTAAATATTTACAGGGACTATATAGAGTCCTTGTATTGGAGTAAGCGTAGGAAAGTGTCTGGGGCATAGGCATGGGACGATAACCGCTTTCAAGGTATACCGCGGTATGTAAAAGTGAAGGTTTTCATACCACCAAAATTTTCTCCTATACCGTTCCTGAGGTACGTTTAAGATTTTTTTATTTACTTTTTTTTTGTTTTTTTTAGGTGTAAATTGTAAAGGCATCAGTGTTTTTGAAACAAATAAAGACAGCAGAAGTCAAGGATTCATTGTAGTTATCTAGCTTGATATGTTTACTGCCCCAAAATATTTTATATAATAAAATAATAAAAAATATATATATATATTGTGTTCAAAGGGAGAAAAGCAGGGGTGCAATTCCCGGGGGGGACAGGGGGGACATGTCCCCCTCACTTTTTTTTTTTAGATATAAATACCACTTCACTTCATACTATAATTTCCCCTGGAGAGTCGAACAAAAAATAATTTTAAACTCACGATGTGCACTCAAAATAAAGAGTGCCGTCACGTCACTCGTAAATGTATATAGGTCTAACTAAACTTTCTTTGAACACTGAATGGAAACCAAATGACCCTATTAAGCCACACCCAAAAACTGCCACCCACCAATCATGGCTTAGCAACCGTAGCTACGCGCAGGAGCTCTGTCAAGCTTTCAAGTGAGGGAAACATGCCAAATCGCTGCGCATATGGATTGTGCAAATCTGACTCCCGGTATCCCTTTTTTTTTTTTACACTTTCTTATGTAAAATCCAAATTTGTTCTTTTAATCTTAAAAACAATGAAATAAATTCTTTAAGTTATTTCCTAGAAAATTATATTCTTTCATTTGTTTTCATTTTAATAATGCACTGTATTTGTTATGATAAAATATCAAATAAAATTGAAATTTAGGCTTCTCTGCACAAAGTTGCTCAACATTGCTACATGTTTCCACAACTATCACCAACACTCAGATTTGCCACCCCCACCTCTCAGACCAGAATTGCACCCTTGGGGAAAAGGTTTCGTTTTTTTAGCCAGACATTTAAAAAGAATATATTTTAGAGCAGTAAACACAATACCGTCATACCGTGAAATTTTTATCCAAGGTTATCATACCGCCAAATTCTTATACCGGCCCATGACTATTGGGGCATATAGAGAAGAAAGAGCAATTCCTATAGGTGGTTTGTCAAACGCACTCACCTGTGTGAAGCACACTTGGAGTGTTTATAAAAAGTTAAATTGTTTCTCCTGTTTTATTTTCCAAAATCGGAGGTAACTATCTTCTAGCATTTTCAGCATGTCTATAAATGGTAATGCAATTTCACATTAGATATATTTGAAATGGAAAAAAAGCACATAATCGGTACCTGAGGTTAATCAATAGCTGCTTCCATCCACCTGTTTTTATGCGGGTTTCGGAATTTCACATGCCATAAAATCCTTAAATGGAGATCTACATATATTTTGAAAATGAGCATTAAAAACTGTATGCACACAAATGAGTAGGATGATTGCTTTAACATATGACGTGATAACAAAAATAGGCCCGATGGGACAGTATTCATTGACAAACCAGCGAACCGACCACATTGCACAACATCTGAAATGTTGTTTTGGTCATTCTAAAATCCCTTAGCCAATGTGGTTCTGTATTATTACCTTCAAGAACTGTCTTGAGTGGCGGCACTCCCAAAGAGCGCAAAAGCCACCATGCATTATTGTTTCATCTTCATCTTCTGAAGTAATTTATTACATAAGAAAAAAGGCCCACAGTGGATTCTTCTACCGCAGCTAATTCCATTTTTTTTATATATTTGGTGCAAGTTTATCAGGAAGTGACTATTTTGTTTTCTTTGACTGCATTGTAACAGATCTTTATTCGCAAATATTTTATGCAATATTCTAGTTCTCTAATTTGCATCTCTGGATGGAATCAAGGCTATTGTCATAGTATTGTCTATGCTGTTGTTCCAGCCGCAATGTGTTGTGTCACATGTTATTAAGACACAGTTTAAGCGTAGGCACTTTGTACATGTACACTTAAGCAAATTCAACTCTCAAGTAGTCTCACACAGTGACCTGTCCTCATGCACAAGACAAAATGAATGTTACAAGTGTGCTGAATGCTCCATATGAAGAGAGAGAGAGAGAGAGATGAAGGCCTTCATTACTGACTGATGAAAGAACCTGAGCCAAAACCCCAAAGACGGACAGATGACCACAGCTAAACTGAACTGGCCCATTTTCTCCAGACCTCTTGCTCCACAAGAATATGAGATTAGATTTTGTTCCAAACAAAGCAGCTCTTGACAACACAAGAAAGCTGTGTCATGTTCTCTTACACCATTCAATTCTGTTTTCTCTTTCTTAATAAAATGCGATAAACCATGCGTGTCTGAGAGGGTTGAGTGTCTGCAGGACTGACAAATGTTTTTTTTTTTAAAAATCGCAAGGCTAATGGTCCATATCAGAAATGTGGCCTTCAAAAACTAGAGAATAAAATATGGCTAAAAGCACCTTGACTACAAGTTCTTCTAATAGCTGGATCTGTGCTGAACAACAACCAGTGAGGAAAAAACTTTTCCTGTTCACAGAAATAACTGAGAGAAACATTTCAACAAAGCTAGTTTGTCACCGGGTTACTTTCACTTCATGTAAGAAGGAAAAAAGACAAGGAAATGGAAAGAAATAAAGATTAATAGCACAAAAAAATAAACAAACACATTTTGTATATGTAAAATAATGTGGCAAAAAGGAAGAATAACAAACTATTTAAAACTACATGAGTGGAAATACATATACGATGGAAATGTACAAAAAGCAAAAAAAAATAAAATAAAATTGAATAATTTCAATATGTCTAATTTATAATTGAATAATCAGATATTATCTGTCCAACCCTACTCTGTAGTCAAAGCTAAGATTCTGTCACAAAAGCACACAACTGCAGGTACATGCACACATACACAGGAGGAAAAAAAACTAATGCCAACTTACAAGCTACTGCCAGTTTATTCCTCTCCTTCTCACACCTTTCAATTTAATTACAGCTTTCAAAAGAAATATCCTTTTGTGAGTTAACGATGTTCAGACTTGCCTACTCAACCCAACATACTAATGTTCATACACAGTAAACAAACATTCAATTGATTTCAACAAAGTTTTCCTTAAATCTCAAAAGCACTGCATTATTTTAATAACAAAAGACACTCCACTGACGAAATGAAATTCCTCACTGTGGACAGAATGTTCTAGATATCATCATTTTTTCGACTATACTTTCCGAGAGTAAACAAAAAAGGTTAGGTAGACTAACTAAAGTTCGCTTGTAAACTAAATCTGAATCTAATATTCTGAAAAAAAATGTATAAAACCTCCCATATTGGAAACAACACAAGTTTCCAATCCATTTCAACTTGCAGGCCACGACTAATTACTCACTGAAGCCAAATAGGGCTGAGCCTGGTCAGTACCTGGATGGAAGACTACTTGAGAAAACTAGGTTGCTGTTCGATGTTTTGTTAGTGAGGCCAGGAGGGAGTGCTCAACCTGTGGTCTTGTGTGGGTTCTAATGCCCCAGTAAAGTAAAGGGGACACTATACTGTCAGTAAGAGCCATCTTTCGGATGAGAAGCTAAAGCGAGGTCCTGACATTCTGTGATCATTAAAAATCTAATGGCACTTCTCGTAAAGGACAAGGGTGTCCTGGCCATATTCCCTTCATTAGCCCTTACTTATCACAGCCTCCCCATCATCCGCATCTATGGAATTGGCACTATCATTGTCTCTCCACTCCCCAATAGCTGGTGTGTGGTGAGCACACTGGTGACGTTGCCCTGTGGCTGCCATCGCATCATCTAAGTGGATGCTGCACACTGGTGGTGGTGTAGAGAGACCCCCCTTATAATTGTGAAGCACTTTGGGTGTATGGCTAAACATGATAAATGCGCTATATAAATACACATTACTTACTATAGGAGTATAGGTCAATTACTAAAGGGGTTACTAGATTTTGAAAACAAACAAATAGATATATACACAGAAGTTGTAGATAAACAGATGAGTAAACTCTACTGACACTGAGCAAACCATTTATTCAATATTTCTGGAATACATTCAAACAACTAAACTTATCTTTAAAAAGCACACACTTACCGGCAGCCAAAGGTAGTCTGTAGCAGAGTGGTGATGCCTACGCAAAAGAAAATGGTCCCGATCAGCTGACTGGTTGCCCATTGGTCATATCCCACACACATGGCTTCGGCCAGTAGAAAGGGCACAGCGATAGTTCCACTGAAGCAGGTAAGATAGTGCTGAGGAGAAATTATGTGGAAAGAGAAAATATATATATTGACAATTGCTCTTTGTCAGTCATCTTTGTCTTAGGTAAATGCAAAGGCAGAGTCACTTCTGTAAAGTTGACTGTAAGTGCTGTAAATCTAAATTTCAACACTGTAGAGTGGATGGCCACTGCTGCAAAGTCTAGTCTCGCTGCTGTAAATTTGACCATCACAGCTGTAAGTCCAGTTTCAATACTGTAAATCTAAGGGGTCATTATTTTATAGTTGTCCATCACTGATGAAACGTTTAGTTTCAGTCATGAAAAAGGTTAGGTTATTGCTATAAAGTCTAGTTTCAATCCTGTAAAGTTGAAGGACTTGTCGCTGCCTAAAAAAAAAAAGACTGTCACTGCCCAAAATTCTGGTTTCACAGCTGTAAAGGTGTGTGGTGTAAAATCTAGTTCCATTGTAGTAAAGTTGAGGGTCATTGCTTTAAGTCAATTTTCACAGCTGTAAATTTGAGGGCCATTACTCAATAGCTGTCTGTCACTGATGTAAGTCTAGTTTCACTGCTGTACAGTTAATCACAGAGGGATTTATATTAAGTACACGACTAAAGTTGTGAAAGAAGACTGGAGTAAAAGCATGTTATTAATTGTGGTATTTTCACATGCTTTCAGATGCAGCAGCAACACAGCATAATAGTTCACTGGGAATTTACACAAATAGCTGTCGTTATCGCAGAATACTTATCTTTGACCAAATAAATCACCTGCAATTTTGAACGCAATTGTGTGTCACTTGTTAGTGAACTACAACTCCATCTGAAATTACACGATAGAGAATGCAATTACAGATCTATCTTTACTGACAAAATGAGCACATAATCATCCTCGATTAATCTCGCAGCCCTTGTGTATAGTGCCCAAATAGTAGTGGCATTCTTTAGGCCAAAAGGCATTACTTGTTAGTGAAAAATCTTTATGCAGGGAATTGAGTGAGGTATTTACAGTCTAAAAATATAACCTTATATTTCAAAGAGAGGGTTGTGTTCTACGGTAGCTCATTATCGAGTCGATACGAATAAAGCTGTTTTTGTTAAGGTAAGAGAGGTGTTGTTTTACTTGACCCTTGTGGAATTTCAATCTAAGTACATTACAGAATTTTTTGATGACAGTTTTGTTGATTTTCACTGATGTAAATTCAGGTTTCACTGCTGTAAAGTTGAGTGTAACTACTGTAAAGTCTAGTATATCTGCTGTAAAGTTGCGGGTCATTGCTGTAAAGTCTAAAGTTGAGTGTGACTACTGTAAAGTCTAGTTTGTCTGCTGTAAAGGTGATGGTCACTGCTGTAAAGTCTAGTTTCAATGATGCAAGTTGAGTGTGACTATAGTAAAGTTTAGATTCTCTACTGTAAAGATGACTGTGTAAGTGTTTGTACCTGTAAACCCAGGAACACACACAAATACCAAGGCGGTGTGTCCTCTATGGTGTATATCATGTCTATCCTCCCGGCGTCGATGCTGTCTGCACTGTCCACAGTGTCTGATATAGAGCACTAAAGGGGAGAGAAAGACACACAAGAGTCAGGATCGGCTGTTCCTATGGTAACCAATCTCTATTACAGGGAAGTTGAGTGAGAGGTGCACACTATAAACAGCATCACTCACGGACACACACACAGAACAAAATTGCTGGCTATTCCAACAACATCAATAGGAAATCAGTGCCTCTAAATAAAATGATCTTGAAATCAATGAAAACTGCTTAATCAACTCAATTCTAATCTTCTCAGTTGGTGGACAGCTTTACAACAAGTGTCATTCTTTTACATATTAAAGTTGCTAAAGTTTTGGTTTAACACTAACTAAATAACAAAACGCTAAGACGTTGTACCAATGTCACTTGTAACACTTTGTTTTATAAACAATATCTTAGGTTTTGATAAAAGGCAAATCTGGTTTAGAAGTCCAATAATTCTTATTTTTGACAGTACGAGACAGAGAAACAGAGACAGGGAGTGAAATGTGTTGCATCAGCATTGCTTCATTAGAGGCAACCTCTGAAAAAAATACCACCGGCTGTTGTGACCTCCAAAATCCCTGCTTCCTCTCTGGGGGAAAAGTGCAGAGTCATAATGACTGAGCTATTAGAGAATAGGGTTTAACTCGGAGTGGATAAGCATGACTGCTACAAGAAGCTCTTTGATTTAAAAGAGACATTGAATAAAATGTCCACTTTTTTAGTCTTTAGAAAACGCGCAGTAATTTTGTTAGCTATTTCAATAAGATCATTTCCGAGCCACATACTGAGTCTCCTGTAGACTCCTTCCTTTCCTGAGGGGAAGCTGTCTTGGCATCCAATCTGCTCTGAGGTCAGCTGTGAAGGATTTCAGGAGTCTTTAAACCAAATCCCAGCCTCAGAGGAAACGAATGTTGCATATGCAAAGCCTGTGTTAGATGTGCTCCATTTTTATCTCTTACTTGATAAATAGGCACTTGCAGTGTATCTGTATCCCATTAACCTAAAATGCTGGTAATTTTTTAAAATACACAAATATTTTTATATATTATACATACTCCAGAGAAATTGTAGAATTGAGATTGATGAATGTGAGTGATCGTTATTCTCACATCTCACTTCATTTGAGGAATCATGCACGAGTGTTTCATGGTTTTTAGATGTAGAGTCAAGATAAAAATAAATTTAAAAATAGGTAATAAAAAGTTCAAACAAATTCTTCACAAATTGCAATTGTGATTAAACGAAAGCTGTGATTGTCATGCACATCTTGTCAGAGAAGCTCGGTTGTGTGATCAGTGGTAAAAGTCCTTCAAAGGCCAGAGGTTATTCTTGCAAATGAAAACTCCAAACACCAAAGAAGAAACTTAGCAAAATCACTGTAACATTTGTAGAATAAACAGAAGATTTAACTGCTTTCGTTGATTCAATGTGACTTATAAAATCACAGGAATACGGAATTATCTCACAGAAGAATTTATTTCAAGCACTTGACTAAAGTTTTCAAGTGAGACTGGAGTAAAAAGCATGTTATTGAATGTGGTAGAACCTGGCATCATAGTTCACTGGGAACTTGCACAAACAGCTGTCGTTATCGCAGAACAATTATCTTTGAATAAATCTCTTGAGATTATAAACGCAATATGAAAAAGCAGAACTGTCTTTACTGACAAAATGAGCTCATAATCAACTTCAATTAGTCTCACAGCCCTTGTGTATAATGGCACAATTGCAGTAACATTCTTTAGCCCAAAAGGCATTACTTTTTTTCTGGAAAAGCTTTGTGCAGGGAATTTGTAGAGGTATTTACAGTCCAGAAATATCTGAGGACATCTTATATCTCGAAGAGAGGGTTGTGTTGAATGGTAGCTCATTATCGAGTCGCTGTGAACAGAGCTGTTTTTGTCAAGGTAAGAGGGGTGTTGTTTTACTTGACCACTGAGGAATTTAAACCCAAGGATGTTACAGAAATTTCATAAAGACCCTAAAGAATCATATCAATATGTCTACAATGGGTATCTGACATGACTATCTGACATGAATATGTGTATTCTCTTCATCACTAACATAAAAAAAAAATCCCTTACCTTGTCCTCGGTCTGGCTGTCTTTTGCATAAATAGCCATGAGCTGCGTGTCCTCGGCATCTTGATCACCAGGGGTCTGCACAACACCATTAACCACCTGATAGACACAAAAATTATTCAAAAATTATATATTTACCAAGATACAAAGCAATGACATTGCATTTTTTTATTGTAAGCTTTGATGCTAAAAAATGAATGTGAGAATCTTGAAATCAAACAATATACAGGGGTCAGGGTTCATCAACCCTGTTCCTGGAGAGCTACCTTCCTGCAGATTTCAGTTGCAACCCTGACCAGACACACCTGTCTGTAATTATCTAGTTTCAGGTCCTAATTAATTGGTTCAGGGGAGTTTGATCAGGCTTGGAGCAGGAAGGTAGATCTCCAGGAACATGCTTGGTGATGCCAGATGTAAGCGAACTTAGCGCAGAAAGGGTTACATTTCCAGAAGCTTTAGACTTAAGCCTCATTCACACTACGAGAAACTCACAGCAGCAAAGCGACAAGCGACCATTCGTTTCATCGGAGAGGGAATGACAACCGGCAAACTCCAGTAAAATATGAGATGAGACTATCACTAGTGATGTAGTTATTCCAGTTGCATTATTTTTTTGTTATTTATCTTTAGGAAATCACTGAAGGCATATATCATGTTATCATAATGATATGATGTGGCAATAAGCTCGTAACTGTACTGTGCATTTACACCGTGGCCACATTAACCTATGAAAACACACAAACACAACATTAACATTATAGGAGACACTGTAAAAAGCTCACTCCTTGCCACTAGACTTTTCTGACAGGCTATTAGAGTGTCATCGAGTGACAGAATGTTGTGTGACTGCTACAAAAGTTATTATTATGGTATATAAATGGTGAAATCTGGTGGTTTTTATTAGACAGTTTTTTTAAAGCATACTGTAAAACACAAACGCTGTTATGAATGTATTAAAACATATGCTTGTTGTAATAATGACAAAACATTCGTAATAATGACAAAAAAAAATACAAATTTGTACATTTCCTTACTTTCGTATGCTGCTGTTGTAGCTGGTGTATTATGGGAAATTTTCTTACCCCTTGGTTTCGCGTGTGGTCCTGGAAAATCTCTGTTTAAAGGGGTATCTAGACCTTCCCCTTAAATGCTGCGTTCACACCAGACGCGGTAGAAGCTTGAGTGATTTACATGTTAAGTCAACGCAAAGATGCGAATAGACATCCTGCAGTGCGATTCGTGTGAATGAAGCGGCGGGAGTTAAGCGTTTTGCGCATATCGCGAGTTCTGATGTTGTGTTCACACCAGACACAGCAAGTGCGGATAAATCTGCTATTCGCACTTAAATAGACGCGTGAACATTTTGAGTTTACTTGCTTCATTCGCATGTCAAATCTGCTCATTCGCATGTCAAATTCACTTCACAACAGACAGCTTTTGTCTACCCGGTGACTTTAGCTTTGTTGCTAAATGGCTAACGTGGATTTCATAAAGAAAATAACTGTGTTTATGTGCTTTATGAAGACTGAAAAACAGCGTTGATTCATTTGGAGTAGTGTCTGAGTCCACTAGATTCTTTCAGTGATGCACCCAGCTCTGTGAGCTCATAAACTTAGAAACTTAACCTGGATGAGGGACGCTTTCAGCGGTGCTTCTGACTGAGTCAAGCCCAGCTTGATGAATGGTTGTCGGTGTTGGTAGGAGAATTTCCCCCCGGGACACAAACAACAGGCGCTACGCCATAATCACACCCCCACAAGAGCAAGCTCCTGATAGGTTACTGCAGCGCGAATGTCCACTGAAGTTCAAATTTTCAGACTCGAGCGATTCGTGAAAAATGCTCAACTCGCGCCACTTTATTCATGCCGCAGGATGTCTATTCTCTTCTTTGCATTGACTTAGCATGTAAATCACTCGCGCTTGACGCTTCTTCCGTGTCTGGTGAGAACGCAGCATTAGCCCTATGCCTTCAAGCTAAAGAGAATTAGAAAACCCCTACCCCTTCACGTTAATGCGCAAAACAAGGGGTAAGGGGAAGTGCTAAAGGGTAAATGGGATTGGGCCTTAATCCAATGTCTTCTAATGAGTGACAATCCATAACAATAAATAATATTTACAACAACAATAATCAAATGAACTCCATGATTATGTCATCTCATTCTTATCCTAATACACACTGTGAATGTATGAGTATATGTACTGTAGGAACATCAATCGATTCTGTTCTTCTTCCATATTCATTTTAAAAACTTGCTTTGGCTCTCTATGTCCAAGTCAAACGGGAGGGTTTCTGAGTCTGGCACATGGTTTTATCTTACAACCTCATGGTGTTTCACCCACAATACTTGCTGTCTAGCAGGGTGCCTATTCAAATGCTTACGCAAAAAAATGACCACACTCACGTAGGGAAGAGTTCAACCAAAACAAGGATTACTTGAGGCTTAGCTCAACATTAGAGGTGTTTCTGGTGTCAACATATTAGACAGAAGATTCATATGTCTGCATAAACATCCCCAAACAATCATTACATCCAGGAATGAGTCTTCATAAAGCACACGTCATTTTAGAATAACCATATCATCCTCAATAATGCTATGAGAGAGTGTTACGCAATTGTTTTAAGGAAGCTTGTGCGTGACTAAGGGAAACTTAAGCCTTCACACCAATGTCTTCTTAAATGAGAGAACAGATAAAGTTACAGAGCGCAAACCATAGTGGAGAGACTGATAAAGAGACTTCTGTGGAGACGCATGAAAAAAAATAGGTTAATCTCTTATATCAGCACTCACAGGCATCTTTGTGCTTATATTAATGCTAATAATTGCCTGTTCTAAAATAAAAACATCATTAATTAACAAGCAGCTGTTTGTTTCTGTAAGTTGCTTGCTTTGTTTTTATTATTAACCTTTTTTTGCAAATGTGATATTTTGACCCTTGTGCTTTCTTAAATAATACAACCACATACTGTATATTTTTTGTTGAAGAAAACTGTGTCAATGCGGCATTTATTAAAATGTAAATAAAATGTTACATTTTAAAATTGTAAATAACTCCTCGGGCTCAAACAAACTTTGTCATCGTCTTGATGTACAGACACAAAGCCAAGAAGAACAAAATCTGCTGTGTCCTGTTGTTGTTTTACGAGCCCGTCTAAAAGTGAGCGGTTTCACTTTCCTCAGAGGACTCGCTGCGTGGCTATATTTCAAATAACGAACTTTGAGCTCATATTAATAACGTGCTCGTGATCATTGAAGCGCTTTGATATTCGATACTTTCAGAAAGAGAAAAACGCGAGAATGAAGTGCATGATGCTTTTGCGACCAAAAACATGAATAAACTACCATGTTTAGCTATTAGGATCACCTTTTGGACTATTATGAACTCTGAACGACGGAATTACTTTCTAACAAGAGGCTACATGTGCTGCTTAAGATTAAAGACAAATATGAGAGGTTTGCTCTGACTGTGGGCTATATTTTGTGTTGTTTTTGAACCCAAACAAAGACCAAATGTATGCTGTGTGTAGCTTTTCTGTAATCGATAACATATCGGAGACTGTAAGGAGATGTATGTGTTTTGTTTTGTTTTTTTTAAATGTTAAGTTATGTGTCTTGGATGTTGTACAAGTTATGTCCTGTTTTTGTCTTTTGGTGTTTTATTATGTGATTGTGATTAATTGTGGGACCCCCTTGAAAATTTTTGGTTTATCCTAGTGAATAAATATCAATATATGTGTTGCATTATTTATTTTATATAATCCCAGACGTTACAGTAGGCTATTTCGCATCATTGATCTGCAGTTATAATCAGATCATGTTCAAAGAATGGTTAGTAATGAACATTTATACACAAGTATTTATGTATAAAGCCTCTGTGTTGTGAGAAGTGCTTCTCATATAATATGTGAACAACCGTGACATTTCCTTGACTAAAAATGATGTCATCTGAAACAATCTGTCCACACACCACGCACCGATCCATACCTTACCGTCTCAGTGGAAATGGGCCATAAGAATGTATTTTTTAAAAGACTTTCTTGCAAATCAAAGCTGCATTTATTTGATCAAAACAGCAAACATGGAACGTAGTAATACTACAAATCATTAATATTATTATTATTATTATTATTATTATAAATTTCCATTTTTATTATTCGAATACATTTTAAGTGCAATTTACTCCTAGGATGACAAGGCTGAATTTTTATGGCTGATTTATACTTCTGTGATGAACGATCGTCATGACCCATGCCATGGCGCATACCTTGTGCGTAGCCGTGCATTTATACTTCTGTGTGCCGTTTGTGTTTGTATCGCACTGCAAAAACATTTCCGAAATGCTGGCTGGCAGTAGGTCTTTATGTTTCTCTGTGTCGAGTTTCTTCACAGGTGTTTTTTCTGAACACTACCTTAATGTACAAGTGGCTAAAACGCGCTCATTCAGAGGCGGGAACTGGAGGACGTGCAACAACTTTAAACAAAGGCAAACACAAAACAACAGTTTCCACCTGGAGCCCCTTCATGAGACTCCACACTTAATCACTCCATCGGGCTCACGGCTCTAAGCACTGCCCACACTCGTCACCACTACCAAACCGACCAATCACAGAAATTGCATTACGCATCATTGCGAGTTGTCAAAAGTTGCGCATCAGCGTCAGCATCAGCCACGGTGAGGGCTATGTGACTGCTTGAAGGCTGCATCAGACCATACGTATATGCTTGACACGGAAGTATAAATCAGCAAATACTCAAGTCTCACATCACACAATTAATAATTATAATATGGTGAATTACTGCAATAAACAGCCATTTCCAGCATGAAAAAACGTCTCTTTATAGCATTAAATCAGCATATTACAATTATAAAAAGAATTTCTTATTTTTTCCTTATTTTCTTCTCAAATTTATTTATTTTTCAGATTTTTTGGATGAATATAATGATTAAAATGAGTTAAAACATAAATCAAATCCTTTGAAACACATTCATGTTCCTTTTTTCCAGAATGTTACTGACTTAAAACATCTGAATGCCAGTGTTGCCACTGCGTTTATGATTTTAGCGTGCATATTTAAAAATAAAATATTATCCATGCCATGACAATAAAGGGACAGTTTGTCATTACTGGTTGTTTTCAGATACTTAAAAATAGAACGGATTACGGAAAACCAGCTTTTAAATGTCACTTATCTGAAGTAGCAATTTGCACACCAGACTCTTAGAATTACGCATGACTGTGACTTCAAGCTTTTGAGACACACACACATACACACACACACTATAATGACAGGCTTGAAGGCATTGTTTCTGAGCCTATTATTAGCATCTGTCCACAGACACACACACAAACTCACAGGGATGGGATAGAAGTGTGCACTGTTTTTGTTCTCCTCCTCGTATTTGCCAGGCTCTGTGGTGGAGTCCATGGATTTGGAAGTGGTGTTTTTCCCAATACCCATTCCTCCACTGAGCTCGTCCTCCACTGACTGTGGATCTGCTGCTCTCCTCCACTCGCTCTCAGGTAGAAACACTGCCGAACGGCCCGTCAGCACAATCTCATGCTCCACTGATTGACCAGCCAGCTCATCTGAGGAGAAACAACAGAGCAACGCTATTTAAAAAAAACATTTACAATGCTCATATGATGACTTCCTATGATCACTAAATCAATCACTTAAAACATAAACCATATTGTAAGTTTTATTATATTACATGTTTGTAAATGTTTTAGTAGAAGTCAATATTATTAGGTCTCCTGAGAAATTGAAATTCTTTTAAAAATATTTTCCAAATGTGCTTTAACAGAGACTTTTTTAAACTATAAACTATATAAATATATATGTATATATAAACAATATACATTTTTTTAACTATATTCTTGATGACTAATTGTTAAAAACAAATTTATTTTGTCTTTGCAACGCATAACATTTTACTAGTTGTATTGTAATTCAACTTAAGGGGAATCTTAAAGACTTACTGTAATTAGGTTAATTAGGTACGTCATTGGATAACATCGGTTTGTTCTGTAGCCAATCAAAAGAAACAGAATTTGTTTTTGGGGATGATAATAATAACATACACCTTACAAATTTGTTTTAAAATAACAGAAACTGCTTTAATTCTTGCCGAAATACTTTTTTCAGGAAGGAAAAAAAATGATAATACTCTTAAAAGTCTAAAACCGATATGTGTAGTCCTGAATAGTTCAGTTAAATAGGTCGAATGATACTTGTGCTGAACCTTTTGACTAAATGAGTTCAAATCGTATTGAGGACATGTAGTTTATCAATTTTTTATATTAATTGTGGTTGTATACTGCTACACAAATATTGAAATCAACAATGAAATCAAATTGAAAGCAACTATGTTTACAATGACACTGACACCAATTAAATAAGAATGATTTAATCGGTATGGGCACTGTAGCTGTGAAAAAAATGACAAATCTGCAAATGTGAATAGTTTACATCTGGAAAGGGTGACTAGTTAACATGGTCACCAGTTAAACATTAACATTAGTATTGCTATTAAGATGACGTATGCAAATAATTAGTTATATGTCAATAGCATCTGTGCGATATCAGACATCACCCTTGAGAACACGGCACAGTTATTATCGATTTATTCATATCAAGCAGTGCGTACAGAGCCGGTGGGCGCATGCATATATTATTTGTTTGTTAGTTTTTATTAGTGTTGATTTCAAATGCAACGAATCTGTTAATGTAATAACAGTGTAGTAACTAAATTTTTGGCTGGTGCAACTACAATTTTAAAGTTAGGAGCACCAGTGCTTCCAAGCTTAATTTCAAGCCCTGTATAAGGTTAATTGTTGTAGTATAATAGTTTGACTGTATGCAATATAAGATTTAAATTTTGGGGGATTCATAATTCATTAAAAGCAGTGCTACACATGTGATCAAATAGTGACGTAGACTAGTGTTTATAATTGCAGCAAAGTGCCACCTGAACATTTCTTCTAAAAGTTTTTTTCTCCCAGGCTCCTCTGTAGAAGTTGTTATTTCAATTTTATGGTGATGAAAATGTTGTTTTGATTGACAGTGAAATAAGAAAACTGAACAAAAATACAGGAGCCTGAGAAAAATGCCCATTTTAGAAGAAAATTTCAGACTGCACTTAGACACTTTAGCATCTGACCTCTTCACGTTAAAATGTCTCAGTCTGTGTGAGGTGGTTTTGCTTTACACATTATTAAACGCTTAATGACAAGTTTGAATGCACACAAATTCACTTTGAAAGAATCCACCAAAGAAAAAACAAACTAACAAATAAATCAGGCGATGAAATGGAATCTTAAAACAAGCACAAATCTAAAACCATTGCTCAAAAATGGTTTATAAACTCACATCCCACACCTTACATTAGCGTGGTAGGAGTAAATGACGCAACACAACAATAATGTGTGATAAAACATCTACACTTACAGATACACAAAAAAAATGATTTGGCAAAGTGAGAAGGTAAACTTTTTTTTTTCATGAGTTAAAAAAAAAAAGAAAATTGAAGGACAGAGGAAAGAGGAGGAAGGGCAGGAATGATGATGGGTAAGATGGAAAACTAGAGTGAAAGAAAGAAAGTAAATGAGGGAAAGAGAGAGAGAGAGAAGAGAAGGTCAGCCTGATTTATCAGCGGATGTTGTTGATTTTGGTAAACGTCTAGTCCTGTTTGCTTTTCTTATGGCCTTGCTCCAGCACTTTCCCCTTTAATGACAGTGATTAGTCATGTCAGCACAGCACTAGCGGCTGTTCATGATCCCTCAGTAGACTTGAACTCAGGACAGTCACATCTGCTGGACATCTAGAAGCCATCAAAGTCCACGAACACCCATAGCACTACACATGCTTCACATGCGCCAACTAGCAATGGTCCCAACAAGAACCATTCTGTCGAGCATTTGGTACTATTTTTTCCCCTCTAGTGTGGTCTCGATTATTGAATCACATTGGATTAAAAATCCAGCACCTCAAAATGAACATAGCAAGATTTCATACATATTAATAATAATGATAATATAAATTGTATTACACATTCCAATAGAATATATATATATATATATATATATATATGATATGATGCAAATATTATAATGACATACTACTATTTTTGAAAATAAATACTTAATAAAATTAGCATATACTTTTAATTTCTTACATAAGTCATACATATTGTTTTTTTTTTCTATTGATTCCCTAGTATGACCATAACCACTATTAAATCTCATTGGTCTAAAAATCCAGCTACTCATAAAACATACATAAATATGTTTATACATTATTATAATGAATAATACAATCATAATAAAAAAAAAGTATTATACATCCAATAGAAATTTAATTACACATTTTTAAATAAAAATATATATATAAAACAATTATGATGCAAATATTATAATGGACATACTTCAATTTATTTTAAATATATATTGAATAATTAGCATATACATTTAAATTTTTACATAAATCATACATGCAGTTAAAATATATATGGGTTTAAACAGACTAGTTGACACCTAATGAAGCCATGAAGCTTTTTGATTGACGTTGACTAGTCACGCTTGCACAGATCACGTGGTTTGACCTGAACTACGTGGCAGCTTTACACATGAAGGCAGTTCAGTGAACGAAAATGCCCTCGTATTATTTAAAGTCATTTTTAAAGTGTTTATTTTCTTATGCCTGCATCAAAGACCCGTGAACTTTGAGTCTGACTTTAAATCTGAGTGGTCTGACAGCTCATATCGCATTGCAAAAACACTCAAACAGCATGTTGTTTATATTTTCTGCCAATAAACAGCAAATTGTGGCATGTTGCAAAACATTTGCATCTTGTGTTTTATTGATCACATCACAAGAGACTAGTCAACGTTGACTTTGATAACATAAAAGCCGACTTCCAAAAATCAAGTCGTTCGACCGTTAATATGCACAGTATTATTAAAAATAATATAGCTACACCTACTATTAAATATAATTGATCTAAAAATCCAGCTCCTCATAAAACATACATAGATTGGCTTCATACATTAATAATAATAATATTTAATAATAGTAATAACTGTATTAGACATCCAACAGAAATTGAATACAATATTTTTACTACTACAATTTATTAATATAAGAATATACATTTATTACATACATCAAACATACACTTAAATTGATAAAAAAAGTGAGGATTGTTTATGATTCCCTCATTCATTTGATAAACACATTTAAAAGCGTGGCTAAATGAACACTTTTTCATCAAGTTCTTCATTTTATTACAGCCAAAATGTCACGGCTAATTTTATTCTTACAATGCAAATTAGAACAATAACGTCGACCGTTACACGGACACTATATCGAAAAGATAAAGCCTTTCTGTGGTCTCTCATTCACATTATGACTATTAACGTAGACTATCAGTTTACTTTTAACGTAGAATCCGCATTAAAGAGTAGCTGCTTTCTCCGAATCAAAGTCTAACACACAGTTTACCGAGCAAACAAGTCAATACTAGAAATCTGTGATGGTTTATTGATTTTTCTTTGCAATAAGCAGGTGTTCGAGTGCAGCTGGGGACAGTAAAGAAATGAGTACCTAGTTCACACATCACTCCCACCAATCAGGCCGGCCGGAAGCATCTGTGTGGGAGGAGTTAAAACTGAAAGGAGATAGAGGGATAGAGGGAGGATGGAGGAGAGAAAGACAGGAGAGCCAGGACAGATGTGGACAAAGAATGAGGGTTGACAAAAGAAAGATAGACAGGAGTTAATTAGCAGCCACGATGCAAATAACAAGGCATTTCAATCATTCAATTAACCTGCTTTAAATTTACTGTATTACAGATGTTTGGCATGTGCAACCTTGTATTAAATCCATGACTAATACTTTACAAAGCTTATACAGCAATCTTTACACAGCTGATTTAATGTGGCTTTAAATCTGGTCTGTGTCTGCACAAAATTCAGTGTAAAGACGCATTACCAGTTTAATAGGGCTGTGTATCTTCCATAGACAGCAATTGTCCAGACTCAAAAAGTTTGCCCAGATTCAAAGTTTGGAAAAATAAAAAGTAATAAAAATCTTTAAAATAGACCATATGAATTCAGTGCTTCAATCGGAATATCATCAAGCTACATGAATACATTTGTGTGCGCACAGAAATTATGAGAAATCAACAGTTTCTTCTCCTCAGTATGTGTCAGTATAGGGAGTATATTTATGAAGGTTATGTGCTCTTTATGCATCTCAGTGCACAATATACAGATTCTAAGCATTTTGTTTTTTATGTGAACACAGAAGTATTCACATAGTGTCATAATACACCAATTGAATCATTGTAAAAACACAAACTGTTTTGAGGATGGTTTTTTGGTACCGTTCTTTACTTTGATAGAGTTTTGAATGTGATCTATGGAGTATTCCATCTAAAATATCTTCATTTGTGTCTTGGAAATGAACATTTGTCTGTGGGATTGTGAACGAAGTGAGGGTAATTAATAAGAGTAATTAATAATAAACTAACTGAAATTTTTGGGTAAACTAATCCTTTAATTAAATGTTGTGGGTTTAAACACGATTAAGATACGTTGAATGAAATTTATTATGACAGAAAATAATTTGAACATCCCTCAGTTTGTACAGTTTAAGTGAAGTTCAGTGAAGTTTCTATAAATTTTTGTGTACAAAAAAAAAGTCCACAGTCACAGTTTAAAAACCAAGAAATAAAAAGAAATACACATTATTGACTTCATAAGAATTGCCAATGATGTGGTTTTCAATTAAAACGATTGGGTTTTATAAATGAAAATGTACTGAACAGGGCATCATGTAAAACAATATCTTTAAAAAAATAATAATAATAATAAATAAAATATTCGCAATTAGACATTTTTCCCCCAAAATCGCCCTAGTCAATAGTGTACAATTGTGCACAGTTAGATTTCAGCATTCTGCAGTGGAAATGACTCAAAAGACTATAACTAAATCTTTTTTGTTTGCCTGTCACACTGGATGATTTTTTTGGGGTGAAAGAGTTTAATAAAGGTCTTTCGGTTCAGTGAGCATGCGTACCAAAAAAAAAAAAGTGTGTCATGATATTATCTGACCTGATTATGAACTTCAGCACAATTCCCAGGAACACTTCCACTGATCAGAGATTAGGTTGTGTTGTCTGCAAATAAATGTGTGTGTGTGTGTGTGTGTGTGTGTGTGTGTGTGTGTGTGTGTGT
>CAIGQQ010000306.1:3067542-3079912 GCA_903798035.1 Danio albolineatus
TGTGTGTGTGTGTGTGTGTGTGTGTGTGTGTGTGTGTGTGTGTGTGTGTAAATCTGTGAAGCACGTAGACAAACAGAGTGAGATGTCAGTTTATATCAAGTCTGAGCTTCACTGCTGTTAGTCAAGATGACCCTTCAGGTATAGTGTGTGTCTTCGTAACGTGATCATCACTGGACAGTCCAAAGCACAGCAGGACAGATCAGCCCAAAGATTCTACTGCCACACAGTTTGTCCAAGCAGATTTAAGGGCTGGGTGATGTATGGTAACAAAATAAAATAAATAAATAGAATAAAAACGAAACTTTGACTGAATTGTGATGCATTCATCTGTACATGTATTAGTTTATTTATATATCATTTATTATTATTATTTTAAAATTATGCTTCGGCGCAGCCTGTGCATGGTCACATAGCCCTCGCAATGGCCGACGCTGACGCACACCTCTAAAAAAACAAAAATGTAACTACACGTCAAAACGACGCGTACCACAAGCTCTGTGATTGGTCGACCTGGCCGAGCTGATGAGTGTGGGAGGGGTGAGAGCCACGCAAGCCCGATGGGACTCGAGCGAGTGTCGAGTCTCGTGAAAGAGATGGAAATTTTTGTTTTGTGTTAACCTTATGAATAAAGTTGTTGCACGTTCGCCGGTTCCTGCCTCAAAACGAGCGATTTTGAGGCACTTGTACATTGAGGTAGTGTTCAGAAGGTAGTGTTCAAAAAAAATACCATCGTAGAAACTTGACACAGAGGAATATAAACATCTCACTGCCAGCTAAAGTTTCGGAAGTGTTATTGCAGAGCAACATAAACTGCGCGCAAAAGTATAAATGCACAACAGCACGCATTGCATGTGCTGTGGGTCACGGCGATCACTCGACGCAGAAGTATAAACCAGGCTTTAGTGTTATTATTATATTATTAATTACCTCCAGAATCAAAAGCGCCTGTGCTACACGTCTGACGTCTTCTAATACCACCACACGTTTATTGCATGTCAGCATTGTCTTTTAAGGCGCAAGTCATTTATTAAATAAGGAAAAGATTCACACAGCTTCACCTACTGCAGAAAATCCCGTTTTTACTGTTCATATTTGGCACCATTTAATCAGGATGTGACATTTTTTTTTTCTTTGACTCGTTGGATAGAAACACTGCTTTATTCGTACATCTTTTATACCATATTCCAGTTTTGCATATAGCTTTAATTCCCATTTTTGAATGGAAACATAGCTACTGACAATCAATTATTTATTGCCCTCATTTGTAACCACACATTGCATGAATTCTTTCTCGAATGAGTGTGTTTACATGGACATTAACATGCTGACAATGCATGAGTTCATGTGAAAGTGCCATTTTCTATTATAATTTATTTTTTATAGAAATAAGATTAGAACGCTTAAGCATAAAGCAATCATCAAAGATGTCTGCCCCTTACTTTGATTAAAAAGTAGGGCTGTGCGATTAATTCAAATTTTTCAATTTCTATTTTTCCCTCGAACAATTACGAAATTAAAAACAATAATTGAGATAAAATATGTAAGTGTCTAGACTGACACTTGTAATAGGCCTACTCTTCTATAACGTGACAACATAAAAAAAAAGTAAGTTGCACTTTGGATTGCCAGATATTGCTTACCATTTAAACCAGGACAACAGGTTATTTTCCTTAAACTGATTTTAAAGAGCTAACATTACATTGGTTTGCGTGTAAACCTGTAAGCACAGTTTAACTGTAACTTTGAACGCACCTTTAGAATGACTATTAAACCATCACAGTTACTGTATCATTATAGTCATTGTCCTTAGTGTGAATAGGCCTTTAGTCCTAATTTCACACGAAAGCACATTTAATAATACGACAAACTCGTATGGCAACATCATCAAAACAGGCAAAGTAAACACTTGAATAGATCAGGGAAGGGCTTGAGGTTGGAAAAACTCCAGACACAAAACATATTTGGCAGAGGTGTTAATGTCAGATACCTTAAACCCTAAAGATAAACAACTCTCTAGGAAAAACAATACTACTGGAGCAAGACTAAAACAACAAGCTTAACAGCTTCAAGACACTAAAGTAAAGTAGATTAAAGTGCTGCCCTACTTTCCACAGACTTTTGTTGTTCATTGAAAATAATACATTCCATACAGCTAATGTTTTGTAATATTTTCCACTGATGATTATACATAGGGCTGGACGATATATCTATATATAAGGAGAGTACCAAATGGTACTGAAACTCCAGTATTGTGACAACACTAAATATGCAACATTGTTGTTGTAATAACGATGACTCTAATGATGACTCAAAAGCTCTGCGGAAATTGTGATTCTTATTGGCTGTTGTCAATTGTATTTTCAGCTCTAGGTTCACCTAACAGTACTCACTGGGATGAAAACAGTAAAGGCACCAATAGATTAGTGAGATTAGGATAAGCAATCTATGAGTGCCGCACACAAATGCATGGCTCACAAAATTAGCTTCATTTATTGCACTTCTCCACAAATAAGGATATCGCATATACTATTATCAGGTTCATTTTTCAATATATTGTGCAGACCTTGTAAAGATTTCATTTTGGTCATCCTTAATCATCCCATTTCTTATAACAAAAGCTTATTAAATGTTTAAACGGTTAAACAGAAACATTTATAGACACACCGAGTTGATTTCTGACAGTCACTGCTGAAGTTGACGATGAAACATTTGCTAGTCTGATGTTTGGCAATGACAGCCATTTACAGGGATTGTCAGAATAGGACAGTTCATCGCATACATATTTATCCTCATGTGTGACAGTTTAAGTTTCACTGCATGTCATAGGGGAATTCTTTCTCAAAGTGGGCTGAATTTTCCAAAAAGAATTATGTGATAATTAACCATGCTACAACCATGTCTTCATATTCTCAGCAGAAAACAATGTGTTTGAAATGTTATTAATAGGATGTGTGCATATTAAAGGGGCAGTTCACCCAAAACTGAAAAGTCTGTCATTATTCACTCACCCTTTACTTGTTTCAAACACTTGAAACTGTGTATTTGCTTTTCCTAGGTTTTCAGCTTTCTTTAAAATAACTTTTTTGTGATCAAGACCATGATCAAAAATCCTAGAGGGGGAGTATTTTTGGGCAAACTATCTTCAAGGTCAGAAGAAAAATAAAACAGCAGAGTATTTTTGAGGTCAGTTTAATGTAGAAGTTTTTGTTTTTCTACATAACCAAATGTCAACCATACAATGTTAGTGGAAGTGAAACCTGCACTTTATTCAGAGGAACTCATCACTCGTGAGTCGTGACTATAATAAAACTGAATATATTCCACAGACATTCCTTATAAAACCTCAGTCTCAGCATTAACATGTTCAAAACTTCCTTTTTAATGTTTAGCAAAGATTGTGCTGAACAATGTGATTTTAAGGCTTGTAAATTAGAGTCTCCACAAGGAGACACGAGGGGGTTCACAACCAATTTTGTTTATTTACTTTTTTGTGCACCATGATTTGTCTCCTCAATTTCACATTTCGGAATTTGTAATAATTCAGAAATAATTATATATTAAACATAATTTTGACAGTATTTTAATTCAATATTTATATAAAAAGACAATATAATATATAATTGTAAATATATGAAAAATATGTTTTAGTTTTAGTTTAATATATGTTCTATTGCTCATATTACGGTCATGGACTTTTGAAAACTATTTAATTTTAAATAGTTTTTAATTTAATCTACATGTATTTTCAGTGCTGTCATTTCTACCTAAAAAGACAATTAAAAAGAGTTTTACAAATTATAATACAATAATTTAATTTCAAAAAATAAAATAATGAAAACGTAACATTAAAAAATATACATGATAATTACATATGATGCTTTAGGAACTAGCGAATAACTGGAATAAATTAGTCTGAACTGAAGAACAAAAACTTTAAAGCAAAACTGAAAAACAAGGATTTAAAGTTACAGAAAAATGCATAAACACTCATTTTAAAAAGACAAAATGACAAAACTAAACATTACTAAAAGCGTAGACTGAGTAAAAACAATAACGGTGTAATAAAAATCAATAAATTAGTAAACATTAAATAAACAGTATATAACAATAATATTTGTAATGTGCTTTTCTTAAACCCAAATCGCTAATTTAGATAGATAGACAGACAGACATATTTATTCATTTTTTTAACATATTCAAACTTTGTTGTCTTTGCAACTTCCAGTTCATGTAGACTTTAATGTCAGAGACTTATTTCAGTATGTTGATGTACTTAAATTCAAACAGAATATTTCAAAGGGGACAGGGCTTTCTTTTCATGCAACATTATCTCATACAAACTAACGGTAACACAGGTGTGGTTAAGAATATTGTTGCTGAATCCATCAAATTGACGGCAACAGAGAAGGACCGTCACAAGTCCAAACGTTCAAAAAAATGTTCAGATTTGGATTGACAACTGAAGATTTTTATTTTCTAGTGGAATAACTTGCAGAGATTAATATTTCACAAAAAAGAATAAAAATGTGCGCAAGCAAAATAAGCACAGTAAATTTTGATTTCACAAAAACTTTTAAGTTTGAAAACACCATATAGTTTTCACGTGATGTCACACAATTAGTGGAACTTGCGGGCAAAATTTAAAAAAAAAAACACTGTCTCCCACTGACAGCCAAGTCACGGACTGAGTGATTCCTCTCCTTTTAGCAAAAAAGCAAGATAATAGTTGTGCAATAACATACAGCATTTTTAAATGACAAGGAGAGACTTCTGAACTGTGCTTCTAAAGAATTCCTTCATCAAAAGAAAGGCCAGAAAGGCGAAATTAATAGATTTGTGCCAAATGCTACAATCATTGACTCATAACATAGTACCTAAAATTACAACCAAGTTTTTTAACTTCTATTTTAATTTGCAGGTCAGATGCAATTAAAGTTTAAATTGAAAAGCAAAGTCAAAGGATAATTAGAAAAGGCGAATCAATAAATTTTCCCTACCAGCGAATACTGATCTAAGCAAAGCAAACAGACAACAAATATAAAAGAACTTTGACACGTCGATAATGACTAGATCACTGAGGAATATCCAGAGGTAAAAACATGTAAACATTGCCAAACTAGAGCTTTGACAGGCACATGACTTAGTGCCCATAATTTAATTTATGATCATATCTGTTTTGTTCTGTTGATATGTGATCAAAATAATCATAGCTTTAAACAGAAACACATTTCTATGGAATGCAGCTGCCAATACGGCCCAGTGTTTTTTGCCCCGCATGGAGGTGACTGAAAACGTTCAATTCTTGATTTTTACTACTTTGTTTGTCACAAAAGAGTTCGACCTTTTCAACGCCCATGACAACACATTCCTCCGCAGCAGCAAATTCACACAAAAATGCTGTTTAATTAGTTCTCTCAGTGGTAAAATGAGATTAGCCATAATACCACATCACTATAAGAGCCTGACATCTGAACCGGGCCCCCGAGCTCTGAGAAAGCTGATTTATACCTCCACAGGGGTTCAAGAGAAACCTTTGAGTCGCTATCAAAGAATAACAAATTCATGCAGAAACGAATATAAACCATGAGTCTCTTGGATGCACGTGAGATTAACAAAAAAGATCCACAGTGAAGGATTTAAAATAAACTGGCCAAGAAATCATGAGGACATTTACTGCAGCACAACAGGAGTCATTTATAGAGGTGTGAATCAACTGAAAGATCTCAAGAGAAGTGGCGATTCATTTAAGACACTGCAGGTGAATTAAAAATATATAGTCACAATACTTCCACAGTTGATTTGATTACTTTAAAGTAACACAACAGTTTTTGTTTTTTTTTTGGAAATAGACTCATTTAACAGCGCCACTAGATTTAAATAGCTGAGTTTTACCATTTTTTGAAATCATTCAGCCAATCTACAGAGCTGGAGAAAGCACTTTTAGCTTAGCTTAGAATAAATCATTGAATTGGATTACACTATTAGCATCTCATAATTTTCATATTTATACCAAGATTCTTTTGTAATAACATTTTGTACCAAGAGCGATGGTCAATGAAATTTGCTATTTTCTAGGTTGATATGGCTAGGAACCTCACATTCTGGCATACTAATCAAGAAACTTTGTTACCATACCATAATATTATGAAATCGCTGTTGCCTAGTTAGCTTAGTACACAATGTAACAGCAGAAGAGTCAAGCTTTAAATAATAATAATAATAATAATAATAATAATAATAATAATAATAATTTTGAGCGAGATGCTAATGGTCTAATCTGATAAGCTAAGCTAAAAGTGCCCCTGCCAGACCCGGAGATAAACTTAATGGGTTACAAAAATGGTAAAACTCAACCGTTTAACTCTAGATCCTTGAAAAAAAAACATATCAATTACAAGTTTAGAAAAGGTTTAATTATGCAAATAAAGCAAGAATCAGAACACAGGTCCAAAACTATTGTTTTGCATAATTTGCATAACTTTTTGTTTGTGTTTATTTCTCCACAAGCCAGTAAATAAATTTCCGTTTTATTGTAGAATAAAATCTATAATCAGTCAAATTTGTATTAACCTTCTGTAAAAGAGTAAGTGAAGCTGAAGTAGAGATTTGAGACCCAATGCAAGATAAAGCGAAAACAGCTTTTAAAATTGAAATCAACTGACACAAATTAATAGTGCGTTAAAAGACATTTACATTCGATTGAGAAAAAAACACTTTATGAAAAATCAATAAGCACAAAATCTCAAAATTGACATGTGCATGAAATAAAACGGTGTCTGCCTGCACTGTTTCACCCTATATATATATATATATATATATATATATATATATATATATATATATATATATATTATATTTTCAGGTTTATAAAAAATAAAAAAGCTAAAAGCAGATTTAAAATGCAGAAAAAAATAATATAAAATTATTGTACTACTGCTGAGATAACAGGATAGAAATGTACAATTTAATGACACAACACACCCCAAACTAAGCATGCTTAAATGGTTAATTTACCCAAATGACAACTGATGCTCGTTATACGAATATTAACTGTTAAGGAATCAGATTAATATAAAATTCTCATTTAGCAAAAAAAAAAAAAAGAATTGACGTTTTTGTCTGACACATTAAATATTGCATTTTTAAATATTGATTCATTTTAAGATGTGCAAACAAGCAAACAACAGCATACAGAATTAACAGCAAAACCTGGATACAGTGCATCCAGAAAGTATTCATAGAGATTCACTTTTTCCACATTTTTAATGTTACAGCCTTATTCCAATATAGATTAATTAATTTCCTCACATTCTAAGCCCATAATACCCCATATTGACAATGGGAAAAAAAAGTTTTTGAAATGGTTGCAAATTTATTTATTTATTTATTTATTAGTTTGAAACCATCAGGACTCTTCCTAGAGCTGGCCGGCCATCTAAGCTGAGTGATCAGGGGAGAAGGGCCTTAGTCAGGGAGGTGATCAATAAAGGATGGTTGCTCAGTCTGAGCTCCAGCGTTCTTCTGTGGAGAGAGCAGCCACTGACTAGTAAAGGGCACATAGCAGCTCGCCTTGAATCTGCCAAAAGTCATCTGAAGGACTCTCAGACCATAAGAAACAAAATTCTCTGGTCCGATGAGGCTAACATTGATCTCTTTGGAGTGAATGCCAGGCATTACGTTTGGAGAAAACCAGACACCACTCATCTCCAGGCTAATATCATGGTGGTGGAAGCATCATGCTGTGGATGTTTTTCAGCAGCAGGATCTGAAAGACTGGTCAGGATAGAGGGAAAGAAGAATGCAGCGATGTACAGAGACATCCTGAATGAAGACCTGCTTCAGAGTGCTCTTGACCTCAGACTGGGGCGACTGTTAATCTTCCAGCGGGACAATGACCCAAGGCACACTGTCAAAATATCAATGGAGTGGTTCACAACAACTCAGTGAATGTCCTTGAGTGGCCCAGCCATAGTCCAGACCTAAACCCTATTGAACATCTCTGGAGAGATCTGAAAATAGCTGATGTAAACGTGATTCTTCAGGTTTTTTAAATACATTTGCAACCATTTCAAAAACTCTTTTTTTCACATTGTCATTATGGGGTATTGTGTGTAGAATGTTGTGGAAATAAATTAATTTAATCAATTTTGGAATAAGGCTGTAACAAAAAAAAATGTAGAAAAAGTGATGCGCTATGAATACTTTCTAGATGCACTGTATATCATTAATTTTCACGCGCAGCAGCTTTCCAAGAACATAGAAAAACTGAATATAGTTCAACTAAATAAAAAGAATAAAGTAATAAAGACTGCACTAAATATTTTCACATAATTTTAGATTAGACTACAAAACGAAAACTCTGACTGAACACTTTTTATTAACTGGCTACACATGGGCAAGTATAAGATTCTGATGGTATGATAACTTTGGATAAAAATACCAGTTTCACGATATTGCGATTACTGCTCTAAAATTTTCTTTTAAATCTCTGGGTAAAAAAAACAGCTAGTGTTTTTTCCCCATTGAACAGGATACGTTTTATTTTAAGAAACATTTCAAATATTTTGGAACAGTAAACATGCCAGGCTAAATAATAATTTAATTAAATAGTACTATCTTCATTAGTTTCGAAAACACAGATTTCTTGTAAAGGCGCAAGTATACGCAATTTGCTTTTTAGATATTTGCTGAATTGTGAGCTGACCATTAGCTTTTGATGTGGAGGGTCATTTGCTGCTGTTGATAATTGTCACATCACAGGCTCGTTCCTGCTGCTCCAATTACCATTCTCCCTCACCGTCTCGTTCCCTCAGCTCCAATCATTGCTCTCCTTCACCAGCCACCTCATCACACATGAGCACTCTCACCTGAATGCTGATTACACTCACCTGCACCAGCAATCACCACGTTATGTATAGACTCCCTGTTTCCAGTCAGTCCTCTGTTGGTATCGAAGTCAGATGGTTCAAGTCACCTTCTCCCTTGCTCACCTTCTTCCGTGGATGTTTCCCTTCTCCTGTGGACGTTTCTCCTGCTGTGATAAGGGGAAGTGACTTTATACTCTGATGGTTGCATGAAGATCCTTGTTTACATTGTGAACAACACTCTAGTCTGCTCTCCATCCAAGAATATCACTTACTTGCGTCTCCTGTTGAACAATCCACTGTGTGTTTAAATAAATTGATGAAAAGAGATAACCATCATTGTCTGCATTGCGTGACCGTGACAGGATTCCAGACCCAACAATAAACAAATGCAGCAATGGAAGCTATCACATCGCTAACTGGAAGCTCATCGGACCCGTTCGCTGGAATGACGCATTCCATGCATTAAACGCTGCCTTCTGCTCCCATGACCGCTGCTACCACTTCGGGGGTCATAACCAGTACGCCTTTGGCTCACCCCATGAGATACTTAGCCGATCTAAACACCTGCAATGTACACTCTACATAGAGGCTAATGCTTACCCGTTTCCCAATGAGTTTTCCAAAGTTGCTTTCATAATCTCCCTTCTCACAGCACGAGCTCTACAGTGGGTGGATGTGCTCTGGAGTGCAAGCAGTCCCATGATGGCTACCTACCAGTCTTTTCTGATTCTCATTAGAGATGTTTGCTGATTTATTTAATAATCTCCTCCGCTCTCCGGACTCTGCCTCGACCCTCCGATCCATAGGCTCCACGTTGGCTCTCTCCTCTGTAGACCGTCAGCCCACCAGCTCCACCAGGCTCCCTCGTCCCCCCTTCTCCGCTTTAGTCAGTCGTCACTCTGCCTTCATCTCTAGACTCCACTCCTCCAGCTGCGCCTCGTCCCTCCATCCTGCCAGCTTCGTTGAGCTTCCCCTTCCCTCCAGCTACGCCTCAGTTCTCTGTCGCTCTGGCTCTGCCACGGGCTTCCAGACCAGTGTCGTCGCTTCAGTCGGAGGGAGCCGTCCGCCCCACCTCCGCCCTCCGGAACCTTGACGTAACCTTTTACCTTACGGCTCTCCATCTCCTCCTTGGGCTCCATCTCCATCAGCATCATCTCCCTCTGTCGGACCCCAGAAGTCGGTGGCCACTCCTTCTCCATTGCTCTTCCCTCCGTCGACTCCACCCTGGGCTGTCCTCTTGGCTGCGTCCTGGGTCTTGGGTGCCAGGAGTCACCTGTGGAGGGGGTACTGTCACATTCCCGCTCGTTTCTGCTGCTTCAATTACCATTCTCCCTCACCATCTCGTTCCCTCAGCTCCAATCATCGCTCTCCTTCACCAGCCACCTCATCACACACAAGCACTCTCACCTGAATGCTGATTACAGTCACCTGCACCAGCAATCACCACACCCTGTATAGACTCCCCACTTCCAGTCAGTCCTCTGTTGGAATCGAAGTCAGATGGTTCAAGAAACCTTCTCCCTTGCCGGCCTTCTTCCGTGGATGTTTCCCTTCTCCTGTGGACATTTCTCCTGCTGTGATTAGGGAAAGTGACTTTATATTCTGATGGTTGTATGAAGATCCTCTTTTACATTGTGAACAACACTCTAGTCTGCTCTCCATCCAAGAATATCACTTACCTGCTTTAACTGTTGAACAATCCACTGTGTGGTTGAATAAATTGATGAAAAGAGATAACCATCCTTAAAACGTTAAAAAAAACAAAAAACATATGAACTACGGATGCTCATATTGACCATTAAACCGTTTGGATGCATTTTTAATCAAGAGATAGTGAAGGGCGGTAGAAAGTTACCTTTTATTTTTTGTAGAATTGTGCTTTAAATAAAGAACTTTATGTCCACCAGATTTTTAGTTAATCATTTATAAGTCAATATTGCCTATATGGATAGTGATTTTAAAAAGTGAACGTAAAATTGCGATGTAAACGCAATACTGTCAAATATTTTAGGTGCACCAGTGCAAAATTTAGTCTAGAGCACTGGGAATGCTGGTGTAGTTCTAGTTAAATTCAGTTCAGATAAAACTGCATATGCGGCCGATCTTAAGTATAGGATTTAGTATATAACTAATCTGCCTAACTAAATAACTATTAATAACTAAACTTAACATTTACTAGTCTGTATGTAACACACAATGTATGTTATCACATTGATACTTAAGCTTTCTTTAAAAATATTTTGTGTTCAACCGACTAATTAATTCTTTCATTTAATTTTTTTCAGTGTAGGAGTATAGCTTACACTAGTGTATTTGTGTGGATCCCCCAATATAGCTGCGGCCACTCTCAGGCCACCCAAGTATAAAATTCTAGCCTAGCCACTGTGGACTACCTGTCTGTCCTGCTCCAGAGCCCTTTGTCTTCTGGGTCCAGAAACACAGCCTGTATGTCTCACAACCAGGACAACAGAATAATCAGGATGATCTGAAAAATATCAGGTTGAAATCAGAAATCAGTTAAAAATGTATTTTGTCTTGCCTAAGTGATGCTGACACAAAAGGATTTATTTTTCATAAAGGATGTGCTGCTACCTATGAAACAGTCTTTGATGAATGATCTTTGGACCTTGGATGCTTGCTGCCATTGACTCAGAGATGGTTTGAACATTTGATTGTGTCTAAATGGTAATGAATATAAGTTACAAAAACATTGATAGCAGGACCATTGATCTTGTAACTTATACAAATTGTTCAGTATTGAACAAGTCAGAAACCAAACTAGTCAAAGTTATTAATACTAATCTCTACGCAACTATGATTAGTTGTCTTGTTTCTGCTGCCCAGATGGTCTCTGCACCTGCTGATGGAGAAAAAAAAAAGGAAAAAGTATGGTACTTTTACATCAATGAAACTGCAAACATCTGAACTATACAGTGATAAACAGTGAGCATCTTTTCTATTAAGCAACTCACTGAATAATTTGTCACTGGTAGTAACCAAAAAAAACAAACATTTCAAGCTTGCCTTATAACTGTCCACACATCTGCCCGGTAGCTTGTGGTAATACTGAAGACATTGATCAACTGGTCCAACTGAGATTGGAGTTAAACTGCAATACTGCAAAGAAAGAGAAACCCACTTTGGGTTAACAATTAACACAATATTTAAGACAGAAATGTATTTGCTAAGATTTTCCAACAACTAAAGGCCTGTTCACACCAAGCATGATAAAGATAAAAATGTGAATGTATGCAAATTGTATAATACCCCATCCTCAAATTTCAAGTAATTGTGCAGTTAATTCTCATATTGTATTTTCTGAGAGTGGGAGCTCTAAAATATTTTTTCTCTCCCCATAATAGTCTCTACTGAAACACAACAATATATAATTTAATAACAGTTAAAATTATCTATTAACATGTCTGTCAGGAGCTGATCTACCTCATAATTAATTTAACAGGTAAATCAATACTAACTGAATATTATATATATATATATATATA
>CAIGQQ010000306.1:3089912-3116412 GCA_903798035.1 Danio albolineatus
CGGTCCTGAAAATGCAGTTATCCAGTTGTGCAGGATCATACTATTGGGGTGTGGAGCCTCCCCTTGTGATTCCATAAGCCCGCTCAGTGCAGCCTCCTTCACGCTGCCCGTCTCTCTCACAGGACTCAGTTTTTCCCGGATGTTTAACGGTTAAAAGGGGGGAAATGCGCATTGTGTATTTTTTTCTCTTTGTTTGGTTTCTTTTTCGCTGAATAAGTACATGCTTTGAGCACACAATACGTAATACGAACAGACCAACAAATACTAATCAAAAATGAAATCACAGAGAACCTAATAAAAGTGACACGAACACTCAGTATATATTAATAAAACAAACGCACTTCTAAGATATGTTTATATTTTTAAATAATTGACTTTAAAAATGTTCATGGGCGCCCCCTCTCGGTTTTCAGACTGCACTGCGTCATTATTTAATTGACCTACATTCGGTCACCACTAGGCTACATAATTATCTGGCACCGATTGTCTGAGCTGTAACTTTGACATGACAAATTAATGAGTCTTGTTCATTTATTTATTTATTTATTTATTATGCATAACATTGAAAATTCACATTTTCCAACACAATGCAACGTCAGTAACAGTAACGTTTCGGTTAATAAGACTGTATCATCAGTAGCCACTGTACATTTCTTTAATTCTGTATACTTTAATATTCTGCTAAAGAGAGAGAAAAAATCACCTACATCTTAGATACTCTGAGGGGGACTTAACTATTTTTTGGGTGAACTGTCCCTTTAAACTTTATTGTGTTTTTCAAAATCACCATTACTAAACATCCTCATTACAAAACAAATGATATAACTGCCTTAAATTTGAGCAAATAAACCACAAACACACACTCAAAAAGAGCATGCAGACAAACAAGGAAGTCAAAAACAAAAATGAATTACTGCAATTGTCACTCAGCGTTTTTTTTTTTTTTACATAATGTTACGAATGATTTGTTAAGCTTTCAGTGGAAAAAGAGCAGCTCTTTTGTAATTAAGCTTATAACAAATCTCAATAAATACCAGCTCATTTATTTATTTTATTATCAAAACACAGCAGTGTTAAATTGGGGGATTGGGGGTACCACATAGTTTAAGTATTTTATGTTTATATATATATATATATATATATATATATATATAAAGCAGACATGTGATTCAGATTACAGTTTTTTCTAACTGCTCTCATACAAAATCTTTTCTTGGTACATGTTTTCTGAAAACTCTCACTCAAAATGCAAAACTATGCAGAATATCTCCAAAACCAGAAGCTGTTTCTCAGCCTTGAACAACACTTTTTTCAAAACAGTACGCAATGCTCTAAAACACAAACATATGACAGGGAGCAACTTGCTTTCCTTTTCCAAACACAACCAATCAAAATGCTACACTTATTCAGCAGGTCACACACGCGCACACACACACACACACACACACGCACACACACACACACACGTTTGTTTTTGTGAAAAGTAAGTACATTACATAGGTTTCCATTCATTTTATACTGTTCAAACCATATTTTGTATAGCCCTCACCACCTACCCCTAAACCCAGAAATATTAAAAACTTAAGAATTATTAGCACCCCTGATTTATTAGTCCCACTGTTTACTTTCCCCCAATTTCTGTTTAACAGTGAGATTTTTTTCAAACACATTTCTAAACAAAATAGTTTAAATAACTTATTCCTAATAACGTATTTATTTTATCTTTACCATGATGACAGTAAATAATATTTTACTAGATATTTTTCAAGACACTTCTATACAGTTTAAAAGTGACTTTTAAAGGTTAATTAGGTTAACTAGGCAAGTTAGGGTAATTAGATAATACCAATGGTTTGTTCAGACTATTGGAAAAAAATGCTTAAAGGGGCTAATAATTTAACCTTAAAATGGTCTTTAAAACTGCTTTTATTCTAGCCGAAATAAAACAATTAAGACTTTCTCCAGAAGAAAAAATAATATCAGACATACTGTGAAAAATTCCTTGCTCTGTTAAACACCATTTGGAATATATATATATCAAAGAAATCGTATGCTACTGTATACAACGGTAATGTAATTGGGGTTTACAGTATTCCCGTTACTCCTCTTAACAGATTATTTTCACTGTAGAAAACTGTACTGAAATGTAGATATAAGCTCATGAAAGAGAATCAGAATCAGTTTTATTGCCAAGTGTGCTTCACACTCACAAGGAATTTGCTTTGGCTACGGAGGCTTCCAGTGTACATAAAGTGACAAGTGACAACACAGAATAAATATAAAAAAGACGATAGACATTAAACAGAGATGCAGTCAGTCCAACGATCTGGATGTTGAAATTTATGTACAGATTTGTTATAAATATACAGGTTATAAGGTGCTGTGTACAGAGCAACAAGCTTTAGATTTAGAACAACAGTGTTTACATGGTATATCCAAACATTTACTATAATGAAAGAAGTTTTTGCCATTTGATGCAGATGCTTCATTCTGAAATGTGTTTATGGCATTTTGAATGCAGTGTCACATTTTGATGGAGATGTGAGGCATTTTGCCTTCTGTGTGTGCAAAATTGTTTGTAGAAATATATATATTTTTTAAAAGTGACACTGTTTTAAAAACGTGTCTAAGCAGTTAACTGTAAAAAATAAGGGTTTCCACAGTACATTTGGGGAGTGTGTGAGTGAACTGCAGAAATAAGTGTAGCATTCTGACCGGTTGTGTTTGGAAAAGGAAAGCAAGTAGCTTCCTGTTAGATTTGTGTGCTTTAGGTAGAGCGTTGTGTGTAGTGTTTTGAAGAAAAAAAGTGTTTTATGTAATTGAAAACTGAATTCAAGGCTGAGAAACAGCTTCTGGTTTTAGAGATTTGGAGTGTAGTTTTGGGCACCACGGTGGCATAGGGGAGCACGATCACCACATAGCAAGAAGGTTGCTGGTTCTAGTCTCGGCTGAGTCAGTTGGCATGTCTGTGTGAACTTTGCATGTACTCCCCGTGGTCACGTGGGTTTCCTCTGGGTGCTCTGGTTTCCCCCACAAGTCCAAAGACATGTGGTATAGGTGAATTGGGTAGGCTAAATTTTCTGTGAATGAGTGTGTATGGATGTTTCCCAGAGATGGGTTGCAGCTGGGAGGGCATCCGCAGCGTAAAACATATGCTAGATAAGTTGACGGTTCATCCCGCTGTGGCGACCCCACATTAATAAAGAAAATGAATGAATGAATGAATGAATGAATGAATAGAGTGTAGTTTTGCATTTTGAGTAAGATGTTTCAAAAATTGTGTGACAAGATCTTGTGTAAGGAGTTAAAAAAAAAACTTTAATCAATATTGTTGTAACTTTAGTATTATTGTTATCATCATTATTATGCATTAAAATTATATTATTAGTAGTAGGCATTAAAAAACGTATTTTGATGGCTCAAGGTAAAACCCCTTTTCGCCTTCGACCCAAATACTTTTAAAGGCTCTGCATTCCCCCCTACTGGTTTCAAAAGGCAGTGTCATAAAACCTCACTTACCCATAGTATATTTGGTATGTTTGCTCTCATATATTTTCTCAGATTTATTGATTTGTGAGTGACTTTTAACAAAGTAAAAGCTTTGTGTACACGTGTAAAGCAAGTGCTTTGTGGAAGAAAGCTAACATTAGAAGTTAGAACATTATTTACAATGTAAGCCGTGTGATAATTTAAATGTTCAACATGTGTAGATATTGTTTATAATTATAAATATTGTAATACCAACACTTTACAACAGACATAAAACAGATGTAAAGCTGCACAAATGTTTTCCTTCACATAAAATCTGCACTCAGATCAAAAATGGCAAGAATCAATGCATGTATTTACACAAACAGGAAGTGATGTCACTGCTGGAAATAGTTGTAGGTGAGAGTCAGACGTGAACAGATGGGCAAATAATCCCAGTTAGCAACAGTGCTTCTTTCACAATACTTGACATGAGCTAGACAGTAACTTCACCTTCTTCCTGCTTGTTTAAGAGCTCAACGGCCTGAATCAGCAGCTAATCTATGGTGCTAATTGATGGATGTAGGTTAGTGGGTGCGTGGAAACTCCCTCAGATGCTTTATGTTGTATACATTTTTCAGGTGGAAAGGGTAAAAAAACATTAGCAGTACACTTCCTCATTTATTACTTAACAAATAAAAAAAAAGAATTAGTTTTCTAAAATGTTCTGATTAATTATGCAACTGAGGCGTTATTTAATTAAAGAGCCCCTATTATGGGTTTTTGAAAATGAGCTTGGATGCAGTGTGTACCACAGCTCTAAGTGAAGTGAAATGTCCAGCTAAGGCCTAAATCTGAAAGTGCAAAGTGTTTAAAACTATTGATTCATCCATAAAAGAGTCGACTCATAGTTCCTCAAACGAATTGCCGTGCTTTGGAGTCTTCAGCCGTTTCGGCATGACGTGAACACGAAACATAAGCCCCGCCCATCTGTGCGCGCGCAGCCCCGGGAGATTCGAAACCCCCAACCCCGCCCACAAACAACAGTGGCGAGGAAAAGTTGCCAGATTGGGTGGTTTTGAATTTGATTGTGCAGATAAAAACCTTCTGAAGAGGGTTTGGGCTGAAATCAGTCAGCTCCATCTGGCAACACAGAGAAGAGCACTGTGCTTAGCTGGATATTGGAAGTGTGCAGATGAACCAGAGATGAGACTTTGATGAGTCAGTAGTTGAGGCTTATTTCTGCAGAAATACCTCAGCATTAAACCCAGCCATGTGCTGTGCTCCCTCTGAGGAGTGCTTACAATGGAGGATTTGGAGCAAAGGGACATTTCCTGGCCTGCTATCCAACAAGTGTGAGTAAGTGCGATTTAAAACGGTTGCCTCATTGTTTTCTCTAGCTTGTAAATTATGCATTTAACTGTGTTTTGTAACTTGTAACCGCTTGTAGTGTATCTGGTTGACTTGTATTCTCATATCGCGTCTAAAAGCACGTTGTAAACGCGACGCGTGCCGCTTTGTTTACGGATTAAAATTGCCATGGCCACCATCAGCTCTTCTACACTCTAATGGTTCAGTTGTTGCCGCTGTGTGCACTAATACTGAATGTGTCGCTGTTTTTACTTATGGTTAAGAATAGAGCTGGGAATATGCTGGGAGATGGGGGTCAGTTTCGGGGGTGAGGTGTCTGAAATACCGGTGACTCCCGATAAAAACGAGTGTTAGCAGATTAGCTCACGCACACACTATGACTACTTCAATGTTGATAAGCCGTGGTGGGCATTATATCATGCTGAGCGCTGTCGACCAATCGCAACAGACTGGGTCATCGGTCCAATCAGCGC
Organism: Danio albolineatus; assembly: GCA_903798035.1. Taxonomy (NCBI): domain Eukaryota; kingdom Metazoa; phylum Chordata; class Actinopteri; order Cypriniformes; family Danionidae; genus Danio; species Danio albolineatus. The sequence goes on from CAIGQQ010000306.1 coordinate 3,095,225, forward strand.
AGTTTAGCATCGCGCTAAGGAGGAGTTTTGGAACAAATGAATCACTGAACGATTCATATAAGAGTCGCTGGGATAATGAGGTAAAAATAAATGCATATTATAAGACAATGAAAGTGTTTTTTGACCATGCATGCATATCAGCCTGCTGTTGGAGACCCCCAAAACCAATATATGACCCTTTTTAATGTATAATATGGGCTCTTTAAATATGTCCTAATTTCTATACTTTTCTAGTTTATTTATTCATTTATATATTATTATTATTTTTAGTTGGGAGTCACGGTGGCTAAGTGGGTAGCACAATCGCATCACAGCAAGAAAGTTGCTGGTTTGAGCTTCGGCTGGGTCAGTTGGCATTTCTTTGTGGAGTCTGCATGTTCTCCCCGTGTTCGCGTGGGTTTCCTCTGGGTGCTCGAGTTCACAAGTTCAAAGACTTGATGCGCTATAGGTGAATTGGGTAAGCTAAATTGTCCAGAGTGTATGTGTGTGAATGAGTGTGCATGAATGTTTCCCAGTGATGGGTTGCAGCTGGAAGGACATCCGCTACGTAAAACATATGCTGGATAAATTAATTCCGCTGTGGCGACCTCAGATTAATAAAGGGACTTCATTCAAAGAAAATTAATGAATATATATTATTTTTAGCTATCATTGTCAATGTTTTTTGTACTAAGGGGATTTTGGGAATATCTTTTTAGCACTCCATAATTAAGAAAATAGAATAATAAATAGAAAATAAAAAGTATACAGTAGTCAGGATTTGAAATGAATAAAAAATGTCATCATAAAATAAGAATGGAGCCTTTCACAAGCCTGTTATGACGTCTTTAACGGTCATCATAATCTTAAATCCTTGACTTTTTAATATTCAGATAAAAAAAAAAACATATGAACATTTATATGTATTTATGTATGTAGTATATCATATTTGCTTCAAATTACAAAAAAATTAATTACCGTTTGTGCAAGGCGCTTCTAATGCAGTGTATGGGGCAGGACAGTAAATTAGACGTTATTCTCCCCTCTAGCAGCCGTCATCAGTCTCACACAATTTCTTTTCTTTTTCTGAAAGTCTTTACTACACCATTGTGGAGTTTTTCTTTTATTATTTCATCAAATAAGATAGTAAAAAAAAATATTTGTTGAATTCTCCTATTCACTGCGCTCTAAGTATTCCCAACTATGATGACTTCCCGCTACTGAGAAAAACGAAAATGTGAAAATGGACTATGGGTGTTGTTCAGTTGTTATATATGACTACATATCATATTGCACTACAATTAGAGACTAACCAAAGGAAAAAATGAATGAATTAAAAAATATTACAGTTGTGGCCTACAGAAAAATATTATACATGTACCTACATTTAAAAGTAAACTCTGAGCCTCCTGTTATCATTCTGTGACACCAAACAACGTCCCTGGGCAAAGAATAATGGAGGCTTAAACTATCAATCAGTTGTACCCATCCAAATTCTTAATTCTGATAGAAAAATCTTCAAAGTGGCCAGTTCTGAGCATTGCAATGCAAAGCATCAGATGCAGTGGTGTAAAGCACGCTGCCACTGCTCAGCATGAAACTTGTTATCTAGAGTGACAATCATTTCTCTGTCTGGCAATCTGATGGATGATTCTTTGTTTGGTGATTATCTGGAGAAAGGTACTTGCCTGACAAGTGTGCCAAGTGTGAAGTTTTGTGGATTATCCTGTAGGGTTGTTTTCCAGGGATTGACCTCTTAGGCCCCGTTTACACTAGTGCGTTTTAGTTTTAAAATGGCGTTTTAGCAAGAAAATGATCCGCGTCCACACTTGCGTTTTCACCCAGCGTCTCAACTGATCTCCGTCTTCACTACTCCACCAGAAACGTATATCACGTGACCATTCGCGCACTCTGGGCATGCGCGTTCAAGTATAAACAGGAAGCATGCGTCTCGCTCGGCATTTGGTTATTGTTAGTCAACAAACGCTGGTTGAACGATGAACGCGATGGTAAAGAAAGCAAGAAAGGTCTTTTTGTAGAAAGACGACGAGGTCGAGTTGTTACTTAAAGTAACAAATTAATATAAAACATCCATGGCTATCAAAAATACAGTGTTTACAGTGAAGGCTGGTCTGCCGTCTGCCGGTGACGTTATAGCCATGTGCACTTGATGAATAAGGGAAGGTTACGCAATGACCCAAAGACCCAATCACGTAGCGAATCTCAGCAGTCACGCCTCTGTTTTCAAAAGTATGCGTTTCCCTCCATCCACACTGAGACGCAACAGCAGCGTTTTAGAATGAAAACGCTCTCTCCAGCGTTTCTAAAACGCTCCATTTTCGCACCTCGAAAACTCCGGCGTAGTATGGACGGATGGCGTAACCGTAGCAAAACTTATGCGTTTTAAAACGAAAACGCACTAGTGTGAACGGGGCCTTAGTTACAGTGAAGGTGATTTTTAATGCTTCAGCACACCAAGTCGTTGTGGACACTTTCATGCTTATATATTTATGGGAACAATTTATGAATGACCCCATTCCATTCTAAAATGACAGTACATACTGTATAAAGCAAGGTCCAAAATAACATAAATGAGTGAGTTTGGTTTGGAGAAACTTGACTGGCCCACACAGAGTCCTGATCTTAACCCGACTGAACACCTTTGGTATGAATTAGAGCAGAAACTGTCAATCAGTGCTTCTTGTTCAGGTTCAGTGCCTGACCTCACAAATGTGTTTAGAAAGATGGTCAAAAGTTTCCAAAAATACACTCCAACAACTTTGTGGAAAGCCTTCCTAAAAGAGCTAAATCTGTTAAAAGTATATTTTGATGTTTTCTTTCTATTACACTAATAAAACGCTTTATGAAAAGCCAAAAAGCACAAAAGCTCAAAATTGACAGATGCATGAAAAAACAGGGTTTTTGCCTACAATGTCTCACCTGATTTAAATAGAGTTCAGTTAATCATACAGAAGTTATTAAGATGCAAATTAGAGACATATGTTTTGGAAAGTGTAAGGATGAGCAACCAGTAAAGATACATGAGAGACGCAAGAGATTATATTCAGACACCCAAAGCAAACAAAATGGAGATATGTCTCCAGCTTGAACCAAAACATATTCAGACTTACATAAACACAGCAAATGAGGAAAAGTGTTTCTGTAAGGACATGATATTCTGTGTGAACCCATTTGGAGTCATACTCACACATATCTGGTTTCAGTTCAGAAGGCAGATCACAGAGGTGCAGAGCACATTTACCCTTTATCTTATTTAATTTAAAGCTTTCTGTGTTTTTGTCATATATATGGTAAGGAAATAAGGTAAAGCAATGATTTTTTGACAAGGGGGCATTTAATTACTGGAAAACAATGCACACGCAAAGAGTAACAATTATTCTCTTTCAACATAGCTGCTTCGACACCTTTTGTGTATTTAAAGTCTGTGTGAAATAAAAATGTAATTTTGTTATTTGTATGTTAAGCTGTTTTGACATGAATAGAACTGAATTATTTACATTAGAATTTAAGCCGTGCAAGTTAATCCATTGGGAACAAAATGTTTGTTTTGGTAATCGATCAAATTTTACACATTTGCTTTTGCATTTAGATCGGCAGTCTTTCTCATAATTCATGATGGTTTGACAACTTCAGCTACAATATTATTAACCACGCCTCTTTTACATTTAGTTTGCTACAAGGGAATGACGCAGAAAAAGAAAGCCCCGCCCACTTCTCAATATTCTGTTTCACATGGAAATACATCAACATAATGAAATAAAAGTCTCAGCAACTTGCGGTTTACGCTGACTTTAACAATTAATTTCAGAGTCAATGATTGCACTTAAGCTATATGGCTAAAGGACAGAAAGGAATTGTTCAGATTTTGTATTTCAAGACATTTGTCAGGTTTTGCCCTTAAACAGCTGTTTTAAAAGTTGTTTTGTTTTGACTTTTGATAGCTGTAGACTGTGAAGTGACTGAAAGTGTTCAGCGTAGTTATATGGAGCTTTAATGTGGTCGATACCTGCCTTGAACTACTTTAGCTGTGCTTTGAGGCTTCATCAGCAAATCAAAACCAATCATTCAGTAGCCCTGTGTTATAATAAAGTAGAATCAGGCAATCCAAACACAAAGAAGTGAACATCATAGTACTGTAATAACAGATGAGGCTGGGAAAATAAACCAATGAAACTAAAGGAAGTAAATAACAAGGCAATGATTGCTGTAGATACAGGTTCAGAACTAATGACTGGGGAAAAAGAACAAAGATGCACAGAATCTGCTCTCCTCCTCCCTTCTGCCTCAGTCAGCTACATACATACAGATAGATACAGTTCAGAATCAAGTAAATGTTTCTTCACACTAGCTATGTCTCCATCCAAAGATGTGAACTAAACGTGTTTGCAAAACTGAAATATTGCATAAAAAATTTGAGAATAAAGCACTGCTTCCATCCAATGAGTCAAAGAGAACAAAATTGTCACTTCCTGAACAACAGGCACCAAATATCAAAAATAAAAATGGAATTTACTGCGGTAAGAGAAGCCAATGCGGGCCTTTTGCTTATTTAATAAATTACCTATGTCTCAGAAGATGAAGCTGAAACGCAATGAATGTGTGGTGGCTTCAGAGGCACAAGACCATCAAGAAAGTTCTAGAGGTAATAACACTGAACCACTTTGACTGACTTGATGGATTTATGACCAAAACAACATTTCATAGGTTTTGCAATGTGCTCGGTCCACTGGTTTGTCCATTAATGCTGCCCCATCGTGCCCATTTTGGTTTTCACATTGAGTTTTGATGTGTATGCTGGACAATATTCATTAAATGTGCTTCGATTGTAGTTTATGCACAGTTTTTCTTATCGGATAAAAAGTTTGTGTACAGTTGTGTACAGTTCGTTTTATCTGCATTTTTCAAAATTGATGCACATCTTTCCAATTCCATTAAACATTTTGTATGTGATATTTCAAAATGTGCATAAAAGTGGATGGAAACATAGCAATTGTCATGTAAATGTACCCTTCAAGCAACTCACTTTTATTGGCTTAACACAACACAGGTTTTCCAACTTACTTTTGGAGGAAGACTGTTCTCAGCAGGCACACTACATCATAAGACGTTAATATTAGGTTAGATTTAGATTGTGATGTTGGGTGACCAAAGTTCAAAGTCTAGCCAGCATCTAAGGACAATGTTCAACAGCGACGTGAAATGACGTTGAAATTTGGTTGATTTTAGATTGTGTTAAAAAGTAACCAAAATCCAACGTCGAGCTAACATCTTGCACCTGTTTCACACCGCACACGAGAGCAGCGAGTAAGCAACACTCAGGCAGAGCATTTGCTGCAAGCATACATTGTCCTGCACTGCCAGCTCATGCTCCATCAGCGTGCGGTATGAAAGCTCTAATCTGTTAACATGGACGCCAAAAAAACACATGCTGCTCTCACGTGCGGTGTGAAACAGGTTTTAAACCGATGTCGTATTAACATTTTTCATCATCAGGTAAGCCAACCAAAATCCAATGTCTAATAGACATCATTAGACATCGGTATTTGGTTGTTTTTTAGGTTGCATTAGAAAGTATCAAAAATCCAATGTCTGTCAGACATTGGGCACTGATGTCAAACTGACATTGGGTTCTGACGTCAACACGATTTTCATCTCCATCCAAAATGCAATGTCCCACAACGTCCTCTGCCTGCTGGGTTATTAGAATCACCAGTAACACTAACAGAAATCTGTTGATCAAGAGTAGTGCATCTTTTATTCAATGGATCTACATGAAACTGTATCTGCTTCAACCAAAGGAAGAAAGAACAAACAAATAAAAGCTTTCACAATTTAGTTGTTTCTTTAAAAGTAGACGATTGTTTACTATTCGCAAATAAAGAAGGGGACTGTTCTGTGAATGTATAGAGTTACAATATTCCTGATAATACAAATGAGAATGAGATGCCTAAAGCTGCCCATATGAATAAAAAAAAAAAAACATGGGCAAAATGAAAAATATAATAATAACAACAAAATAAGTTTCTTGTACACTATATATATCTCAGTCTTTTTCAAATATATATATATATAGCAAAATCCAAATCATTTTGTTTAGATAAGCATAATAAAATGTGTAAACCACATTTTTTTAAATAATAACCTGGACATGTCAATTCATGCCCAAACCCTGCATTCCATTAGACACCACCTGACAAATAAACACATTCCTGAAAATAAAACACAAGTTTCTATATCTCTAAAATGCCTATGCTGTAAATATAACGTCATATACCTCATTGCTGTGCAAGAAACAAATGTGACCAAACAAACCATCCTGGCCCCATTGATATGTGCAATACAAGTTTGAGCAGAACTCATAAACACTAGTACACTATGTAACTTCACGCATACAGTTGCTTTAGTTTGCTTACAGTCTTCTGTGGGACCTACTGGCTTACGAGGAAGAAAAATGTACAACTTTGTCAGTCTCCATGCAAGAAAATCACAAATATCTCACATATTTGGACAGGCATGCTTCAGGTCGCTTATTTTCTTCTATTCTTTTGGTGAATATTATGTGTTTAGTCTCTGGTGTGCTTCAGATCGTCCCCTTTGGGTCCCTTGAAATCCGTACTTATCCTCCATCAAACTATCTGGAAGGTTGAGATCGAGTCTTGTAATGTCCCTCGTTCATAAGGTAGAAGACAGCAGTCCAGATTGGTGTTGGTTTTCATGTGGATGTTGGCGACTCCATTGGAATCCATCAACCGGTGATACAAAACGTGGCTTTGCTACTTTGTTTGTTCATTCCATTTAAAAGTTCCATTATTTTGTTGCTTGTATTTAGCAACAGGAAGGATCCCAGCCATCTGGGCTTTCTTTTTTTTTGCTAGGCTAGTAGTCCTGCTGTGAAGTATAAACTGTGATGCCATATTGTAGGCTAAGTGTAGGTCTATAGTTTTCTACAGAGTGCAGCAGGCATGGGATTAGTGCTACAGGAACAAACAGAGAGTGACTGCTGTGCTAGTTTGGTATATAGACAGATAGAGAGATCTGATTTTGAGACGATGAAGGCTGTTTCAGCTTCTCGTTGCTCCGTTTTCGGGCTATATCACATTTTCAAAGAGCTGCATGGAGTTCATGATGTTTTCATCCTGCAAAGTAGAATGTCAAGCTCATGTTTAGTTCAGTGAAAAGGACAATTTTACGAACAACTTACATGTGTTTTAATTGGATGTGCTTGTGTAATATTTTACATTAATGTAATTTATGAAAATCATTTTCAAAAACTTCCATTGTTGGTTAAAGGGATAGTTCACCCAAAACTGAAAATGTACTCATCATTTACTCCCCTTCAAATGGTTCATAACCCTAATCATTTTGAAGAATGTTGGAAACTGGTAGCCATTGACATTAATGGTCAGAAAAAAAATACTACGAGAGTCAATAGCTACAGTTTTCCAATTATTTATAAATTATTTATTGTGTTCAATTAAAGAAATAAACTAAGGTTGCTTTCACAACTGCCGTTTGGTTCATTTGGTCCAGACCAAGGGCAACAAATGTACATTGTAGCATTTTTCTGCAGTTTTGGGTGCTTTTCACACCACACTGATTGCTTTGGTCTGAACCAGTTGAAAAGAACCAAAATCCAGTCATGTGAAAAAATCCACCACTCATGGGCCAGACGTTAACATATTTCCTAAACTGCTTTTTGCTCAGAATTAAAAATGCCAAAAGAACTCCCGCAAGTAAACAAACTGGCAGACACAAATTGCGACATGGTCATCTTCCGGAAATATTACCAACAATCCTTCAGGTAATGTTTCCCCCCCCCCCCCTTTCTCTCTGTTTAAAACTGCTGGCAAAGCACTGTCACCAAATATTTTTCCTCTAAACCACCAGATGCTCATTTCGAAAAACCACCAAGACAAACCCTTGCTGTAGCTCTGATCCAAATTTATTTATGCTGAAAAGGAAAAAGTGTTGGGTGCTCTGTGTTTGTTTGCCTGAGGTAATTAGTCTACCGTTATAACTGAAATGTGAATAATCCAAACAAAGTGAAAGGAATTGCTTGGTTTTTGTCACGTTCCTGTCATGTTTTCAACTCTCTGATAGGAAATCGCAAGCATGCCACACCCTACTTGCATGCTACATGTCTCCATTTTAAATAATGCCAAGACAAACATCTTTAAAACAAAAAATGTGATAAGAATGGCTCTTAAATGATGGCATTTTTTTGTTGAACTATGTGTTTAAAGGAATGGGTAAATGTGTAAAAAGTCTAAATATGAGAATTTCTATTATTAAATAGATTTTGCTGATCGGCAATTTACATAAAACATGCATTAATTACAAAAAATAATGCAAGAATGGGTCTGTTAGTAATTCACATAAACATTACACAAAGTAATGTTACTTTTACAGAAGTATGGTTTATAGTTAAAGGTTCATGATTTTCACAGCGGCAACACAAAAACAGACGCAGGGGAGATAGACAGTGTGTACATTTATATTGAGATCAGTAATCAAATTATTTGCCTTAATCTGAATAAGACAATAATATGATTTAGGTGTTTACATGAGATGATTTGTGAATGGTCCTTTTAAGATCCCGTTTTACGTTATAGCACATAATACGATTAACGTCATTGCATCACCATTCTATCCACTTTTCCTTCTTAATTTGTCGACTTTAAATGCAGTTTGGCACTTTCACTTTCATTCAGGAACATTTCATGCATGCCCCTGTGTCAAACAAGTTCTGAATAAACATAAACAAAGAACACTGATCACACACACTTACCAAATCCCAACTGAAACCACGTCTTTTAAAAAGAAGAAGAGCAGCAAATCCGGATTTCACCATTTCCAGATGTGAAAAGCTCTCGGGTAAAACATGTTCCTTACAAACATATTTTCGTTGCTTGTTAGGAGACCACTGTAATCCACACATGTCCACACGCAGCGGTGCTCTGAAACCTTCGTTGCGACACATTTATCAACGCAACACTGAAGACTCATGTCTCTGAACAATTCTTCTTGTTCCACTTGTTTTAATTACGGTAGACAACACAACGTGGCGTCTCTCTGTTGTCTGAACACAGGTTAAAAGAGTCTTCGAAGCTATCATGCATATTAATGAAGTTGCACCTTATTCACAACAGAGCACGCTGATTGGTTCAAAATAAGTCTTTCTCATGAATTAATGCTGAAAGCTCAAAGACATCACATTGTACCGGCTGGTACAGACATTCACTCTCCATGCTGGTATTTACACAAGGATCTCATGGCCGTGATGTAGCTTCAAAATTTATTTTCAAACCGGAAGAATTAACGATAATAATGCAAAAACAACCAGTTTTCACTTTTTAGTGAAATATTTGTGTCCTAATAGTGTTTTTAGCAACGTGGGACATATATACGACTGTCAACATCTCAAAAAATGTGTTTTAGTATTTCGTGACCCTTTAATGTAATTAAGGGGGGTGTAATGAGGGGGAAACATTTTACACTAAAAACAGACTTACTTTCTGACAGGTCTCAATAAACTCCTCAATAGTGACCACACCGTCTCGATTTCTGTCCATTTTCTAAAGAAAGAACCAAAGTGAAGAAGCACTTAATGTTTTAGTAAGTGAGTGTCTGTGTCAACATAAAAACATGCTTGTTTTTTGGTACCTGAAAGAACTTTTCCACATGTTCAGATGGAGCTTCGTCTCGCACACTGGGGTATGTGTACCTGCCCATCATGTCGTAGATTGACTTCATGATTAACAGCATCTCCTACTCGCACACATACAGACTAACATCATGTACTGTACTACTATCTAAGACCTTCTGACTTAACTTTCTCTAAAAGCACCTCTTTAGTGATGTATCCATCCTTGTTGATGTCATAAAGGTTGAAAGCCCAGTTGAGCTTTTCAGTGACTGTTCCTCTCAGCAGCACGGACAGCCCAATCACAAAATCCTGCCATAGAGAACAAACTGATTGCGATAAAGTATATTTGTGCAACGTGTTACAAGTGAACTAATGCATCATTTCATGCTAAAATAAGGCACAGTTAATGTATGCCTTATGAAGAACTAAAGCATCCATTAATGATCACCACATCAGCAACTATTAAAAGCTATCTGAAAAAACAATCACCAGGTTTCCCAACTGTCAGATTGAACATTCCCCTCCTGAACGTTGTGATTCTGAGGCCCCGTTTACACTAATGCGTTTTCGTTTTAAAACGTATAAGTTTTGCTACGGTTACGCCATCCGTCCACACTACGCTGGAGTTTTCGAGCCCCGAAAACGGAGCGTTTTGGAAACGCTGGAAAGGCCGTTTTCATTCTGAAACGCTGCTGCTCCGTCTCAGTGTGGATGGGGGGAAATGGAGACCTTTGAAAACGGAGGCATGGCTGCTGAGATTCGTTATTCGATTGGGGCTTTTGGGTCATTGCGTAACCTTCCCTTATTCGTCAAGCCCCTATCACATGACTATAACGCCACCGGAAGATGGCAGACCAGCCTTCACTGTAAACAACAACATGGACACAGAAATGGGAGCATTGTTTGCACTATTGTCCATTTTAGGCGCCATTGTGTAGTTAAACTCTGCCTTTTTTACTACAGCAGCTGCATATATTCGCAAGAGGCAAGCTATTGTTCAAGCACTAGCTAATCGCTCGCGTTTCGCGCGGCATAAGCCCTATTTAGAATGCCGAGCGAGACACATGCTTCCTGTTTATACTTGAACGTGCATGCCCAGAGTGCACGAATGGTCACGTGATATACGTTTCTGGTGGAGTAGTGTGAACAGAGATGTGTTCAGAAACGCTGGGTGAAACGCTAGTGTGGACGCAGATCGTTATCATGCTAAAACGCTGTTTTAAAACTAAAATGCACTAGTGTAAACGGGGCCTGAGATTGCTGAATTTAATGCAAAATCAAGCAAATGGTTTAAAAGGAGCTTGCAATTTTGTTTTAATTTCCACAGATTTCCTGTGGATTTTGGCCAGCCAGAGCACTGTTCAAATTCCTTTCATGCAATCTGCATTGTTTTAAATCAAATAACATACTTGCATATATATCCGGGGAGTTTTCATAGACATGGCATGATGGTAAAAAAAACATTACTTATTGAACTTTGACAATATAAAATTTGGCAGATGCTTGTATGATTTAAATTTTTTTAAATGGATATGCTCCATCTCCATTATGTGAGTTTGTGACACAAAAGAAAAATAATGGCAAAGCAACACTATCTGTTACTTGAGGAGACTGTGCTGTGCATTTTAGACATACAACTTTTGCACGGTCAGTCTTAGAGCCAGTCATTTGTGGAATACACTTCCTGCTGATTTGATTGGCATTACAAATTATTCAACATTTAAATACAAGTTAAAGAAATGGCTAAAAGCAAATCAAGTTTGTAATCATGTGTAATTTTGTTCTGTAGCTTTTTATGAAAGTCTTGTCATACATTTTGTCATTTTGGTGTATGTAATTATACTGTTTTAGTATGTGTAATGTGTGCTTTTTATTTTAGGTTGCCTTTTTAAAATCTGCCAGGGGGTAACAGATGAAAATTAGCCCTTGTGGCTGACTCTGGCTCATTTACAGCCATACTGTTGATTAATAAACATTGTCCCTGTTAAAATAAATAAAATAAAAGATGTGTTGCACTTCTTCTTAGGTGTGTGACCAACTTTAGTTATGTAATTTGACATTGCTGCAACACACAATCAGTCAAAGCCAATTTGTACAAGGCTACATCATTTGTATCGTTTGCTAAAATGTACAATTTTATCATGATTTTTAACAGGTACAGCCTGGTGGCTGCATTTGATTGCTCGTTTACAAGTTGGAAAGACAAAATAGCAATGAAAAATAGCACAACCATATCAACAGCGACACCATGTCAAAACAATAAAAACAATAAATCACGTTGTCTAAAAAAAAAATTCAATGACAAACAAATTCTCTGATGTGTCAAAAGTCATCAAAGGTCATGTGCGCCAACAAGTAAAGTTTAGTTCTCAAGAGTAATAAATGAACTAAGATAAAATAACTACAAATATCTGTGCAGTGTTTAAACATACAGTTAAAATGAAAAAAGGAAATTCCCACCTCAAAACGGATTGAGCCATTTCTGTCGAGATCAAATGCGTTAAACAGAAAATGGGCATATGTGGTGGCATCTAAGAGAATGATGAAAAACAGGCCAATAAGATCGAAATTCATGCACAATTTGAACAGACCAAAATTCAGGCAAAATCAATATACGCATTATTGAAAATATAAATGTATTTACCCCCTTGGGGAAAGAATTGGGAGTAGATGGTCTTGAAAGTTTCCTCATCAACCAAACCACTTGGGCACTCCTTAAATGGGAAAAGAGGCACATCTAATTAAACATTTAATTAAACAGATAATGGCCTAACTCTCACAGTGCCACATCGGCAGCTCGCAGAGGCTTTAAATAAGTGCATTGTGCTAATTTGCTGCCCTATATAGTACAAACAGAAAAAACAACATTTTAAACCCCCAAAGCTTTTTTTTGTTTTTTTTTTTAAGATATGAACTGTGACATCTGTTTAAATTAATCATTAAAATACTGTCGGTTCTCTTGTTTGTGCTATGGGCATGAATGATAACCCTAATGCTGCTTGCTGAATACAAATGTCCTACTACTTTTTAAGGAAGGCACTCACATCTTATCTTGGGACCATTATATCATAAACGCGTTTGACTTGATGAACTAGAAAGAAACCACCTAGCGACGAACCACATAGCAACAAAGCAATAAACAACCAGGATTTCATAGAAACTGGTTAAAATAAATCCTGGCAAAGCCCTTGAATTACTACAGGAAAACCCCCAGAAGATAGTACCCCTAGAAGATACTGAGTGGGATTCGAACTAACATTTTCATTTTCAAGACCATAGTGTTGCTTGTGCACCTCATGAGGCCAGAAGAGAGAGGTTTATTCACATAGCTTTTACTAGCTGTCTTTTTGTTTATTCTAATCTTTAACACTTGAACTACGGTGGACAATTTGACCATTTTTGAATGTCGTAATTTAATAACTTTGTAGAAATAAAATCAACACTTTTTTTTATAATACCCTGACTTTTCCTAAATATGTTTCCTAAATATTCCCTACATATTTCCTAAAATATGTCCTAAAATTACAAAACACAAAAGAGCTATGAGTATTTCGACTTTTAATTACCATAGCCTGTCAAAACAACTGAATGCATTTCAGTGTCTTCCACTTTTCCCTGTGACTTTGAATATGTATGCTTCTGTTGCCGTGCAATTTCCTGCTAACAAAAAAATATATATTTCTGATAGCAAAAACATAAGTTAACTTCAGAAATGTCTTTCAAAACTACATTTTTAGTGCGGTGAAAAAACATTAGGTAACACTTTATTTCGATGATCCATTTGAGTATTAGTCGACTGTCTGCTTAATATCTGTTGATACTGACATTCAACAGACATTTAACTGACTATAAGAAACTTTGCAAGTACATTTCAACTTACACTAACCCAAACCCTAACCTAACAGTCTACTTATAATCTAATGAGAATTAGTTGGCATGTAGATGCAATGTAACGTAAATACAACAAACGGACTGTCAAAATAAAGTGTGACCAGACGTTGCTCTCCTGCTTGTTAGACAAAATAAGGTGCACACCTTTGGTCTAATATCTTTCTGTACTGATAAATGTGCTGACAACAGCCGTAGAGGTCCCAATGCAGTTTTATTGAACAAAGGGATGGTCACGCAGGCAAGGTTTAAGAGGAGTAAACTACATAAAAGATAATCCAAGGGAGTAGTCCACAAAGACAGGTCAGGCGACAAATAAGCAAAAATACAGAGACAATCCAAAAATACAAAACACAGAAAAACAGGAACCAGGAAACTGGCAATGGCACTGGAATGCACACAAGGCTTGGCAATGCACACTATATGAAACTGATAATAGAAGATTGAGCAATAGTGTATATGAGTTGTGTTTATATACACTATAAGACTTGCTGCTTATCCGAGTTTTAGGAGCAACAAATAATAACTTAACTTTCTAGTTGATCATTTGGTATCAGAAGTTGCTTAAATAAAAATAAAATAACCAAAATAATTACCAAAATTAAATATGATCATGCCTTGATTTTTAATTATTTGATTAGGACAGTAAGGTCTAAGTTTGCTTAGACAAATGTCTTGTCACTTAACAGAAACAATATACAGTATGGAATATAAAGTCATGGTGCAGTGGAAAAATTATTAATACTGTGTATGAGCTTGGACGACTGCATCCATACATCTCTGCAATGACTCAAATAATTTTATTAATAATTAATAAAGTAATCTGGAATGGCAACGAAAGTGTTCTTGCAGGACTCCCAGAGTTAATCAAGATTCGTTGGATTCATCTTCAATGCCTTCTCCTCCATCTTACCCCAGACATGCTCAATAATGTTCATGTCTGGCAACTGGGCTGGCCAATCCTGGAGCACCTTGACCTTCTTTGCTTTCAGGAACTGATGTGGAGGAAGTATGAGAAGGAGCTCTATCCTGCTGAAGAATTTGCCATCTACTATGGTTTGTATTGTAATCGGCAGCACAAATGTCTTGATACCTCAGGCTGTTGATGTTGTAATCCACTTTGCAGATCTCTCGCACGCCCCCATACTGAATGTAACCCTTAACCATGATTTTTCCTTCACCAAACTTGACTGATTTCTGTGAGAATGTTGGGTCCATGCGGGTTCCAATAGGTCTTCTGCAGTATTTGTGATGATTGGGATGCAGTTCAACAGATGATTCAATCTACCTTCTTCCACTTAAATGATCAACTAGACATCAAGTTATTATACTAACACATTTATTAGGTAGTGTAGTGTGTGTAATCAGTGTCAGGGATAAGCAGCTGTGTGTTTCTGTCCGGATTAGTAAACTGTTTCAGCTGTGAAATGCAAAGCATGATGGTAGGTGTAGTTTGTGTGAATGGCTGGTGGAGTGTTAGCCGGAGTGCCCTCTAATCAGTCTGGTGGGAACTCCAGCTAATGACTCGTAACACTCATACACAACTACAGGCTATATTAGACCACATTTTTAGGGTATTGATCGCGTAAAATTTGATGACAGAAATTCAAAACTTAATTCTAAAATCATAGAAGCCCTGAATGTAAATAAGACGTGACAAAAATCCAGTTCTGTGGATTTGGTCAGACAAATGGTCAGAATGAGCGTCATTCACAAATACTCACATTTTTGAAGCCCCTATATAGGGACTGCAGCTCCTTCTTGGTGAACTTGGTCTGCGCCTGCAACTGTTCCAGACCCTCGGGCTGATGCCGCACCGTGGACAGCTCAAGGTCACTGTCACTGCTGTCTATGAGAGAGAAAGAGCAAAACAGAGAGAGAGAGAGCAAAGAGGGGGAAGCAAAGACAAAAACAGGGAAGGGGTCGTGTGTGGGATGCAGGACGGGATGGGGCGAAGAGCATTTTAAAGAAGAGAACAGTGGATGCAAGGAAAGCGAGAGAGGAGAAAGAGGAGTGAAAGCAAAAGAGTTAGCATAAAAGTCAAAGACGAAGGGGAAGAGGAATAGAGATTTGGAGAATTGATAGACAGGGCAACACTTTCTTTTTTATTGTGATTGACTGTTGATGACATTAATGGGCATTACTTTTACTATTAAATGTTATCATTTTCATACTATTAAATGAAAGTATAAAGTATAATACAGGGTGATTCAAAAAGAATACCGCAAGAAAGAAACATGATGGACTTTTGGGTAAGTTTTTTCAATAGAAAACAAGTACATAAATGTTCAACATGACCCCCTCCAGAGTGACATTAACCCGAAAGTTGTGGTATTCCTTTTGAATCACTGTATATTGATGAGTTTAACTGTCTTCTGAGCTCTGCTAGTGTTTAGCTATAGTTATCAATCACATCATGAAGAAAGCACTCCATGAAAAGAAAAGGGGATTCTGTACTCAGAATAACATAAACAGAAGTGATTAAACTACAGGTGCTTGCTTGCACTCACCGTCTTTACACAAATAGTGAGATAGGGAGGAACGAGAAGGACAGAAAGAGTTGGAGAGAGAGAGCGAGAGTGAGAGGAGGAAAAAAGAGAAAAACAGTCAAAGTCAAAACAGGCACTAAAATCAAACACAATTTAGACAGCAAAACAATGGAGGAAAATTTTTTGGATACATTTTTTTTCGATCAAAAAAGAATTAATGAATTAAAGAAAAGAAAACAAACAAAAACAATAGATGAAAAAGTGAACATTTTGCCTTGGCATTAGTTGAAATTAAATAAGTTGAAGAAAATATTTCTGAAAACAAAGCTGAAGTAAAAATATGTTCAAGTTGAATGGAAATATATTTTATATATGAAACCAAAAATAATAAAAGCATATATTTTAATAATAAAATCACATAAAAATAGAAATAATAATAGTATTTAAATAATACTAAAACAGCAGCACAAATAATTAAGTGAATCTTTAAGAAACTTATTTCAGAGAAATTTATTTTATTTTTATTTTTTTAAGTTTAAAAAAAAAAGTTTCAAAACCAACCAACCAAACAAATAAACAAACAAAAACTAAACAATAAATTTGTTTCCTTAATACAAGGAAATTTTTATTAAGAAGCAAAAATGTTTTTGTTTCATACAGACCTGTGGAAAAAACGAAATAAATTCAAAATTAATTCAGTGAATACATTTTTATTTTAAAATAAAAATAACAATAATAATAGTAATAATTTTATGATTTAGGATTACTTTTTATTTAGGAAAATATCATCGATGCTGTCAACAGAGTTTGCATTAAAATGAAAATATGAGTATGCAAACTCATCTAAACATACTGTACATATAAAAATAAAATGGTTAAATTTCGTCCAATCCCTGACCTGATGTTTTCTAGTTCCTCTCAGCCTCACCTGTCTCAGTAATGTCTATGAGTCCCAGCAGATGCATAAGTTTGAGAAACATGAAGACCAAGCAGACAATGCCCACCGTCTGTAGACCCTCTGTCTCCCACCTCACACTCATGCTGACGCTCTGACCCTCAAAAACCCTTCCACAAACTCCTACTTCCAGCTCAGTCCTGAGTTAATACGTTAATTCCACAATCTTCGTTAAATAAAACACAAGCATCCAGCAAATGCGATAACATAAACATGTCCTGTTTCCATAAACGTCTGTTGATCTGTTTCACAAAAGGCTGGAGAACACAAAAAGGGTCATCTTGTATTGTGTCCGGATTGGCTTTTGGAGATGTACGCTGATAACTCTCCTCTCTCATTATTATTTTTGCCTCTATTCTTCTCACTTCTATTTAAAAGTTCACTCTGACACAATTTTCAGAGGGAATTGAGAAAACTCCCACTCAGGAGACCAGTTCGACCCAATTAGATTTAGACGCAACCTTAACATGAATCTCGAACTTTGACATGTTGGATAATAACATGAAGACGCCAGGATCCAAAAAATGGACACCTTGTTTGAAAAAGCACATTTTTTTGGTAGACAAATCCTGATTCTCTTGATGTTCAGGAATGTAGTTCATCTGAAAGCTTGCAAATGAGAAGTAAAATGTTTTGATTTGATTGATCTGGAACGGACGTTTAACATTGGAAGATGTTGGAATAGATTTCATATGGTGTCCTAAATCTACGCTTCCCTCGCCTTGTGAACCAGTTTCCAACATCTAATTGTGCTCTCTCTATTTAAGTCTTTGTGATATGACAGCAGCTATTTTTCCATTCACATCGTTTTATGCACAGTTTAGAATATAGCATAGGAAACGCCAAGATTCGGGTAAATGTGGAAAATACTCATAAAAACTATTTACTTATTAATGCAAACAATTGATTAGGACAAACTTTTTATCCGATAAGAAAGAATGTGTATAAAATAATGACAGGAACACATTTACCAAAATAAATTACAGCATGTGGATTAAAAAGCCATCTGTTTTTGTCCAAAATGCTATTTCACAGCATATAAGGACAAACCAGAAGACCGAGCACATCTCTCAAGATTATTATTATTTTTTTATTCTTCACTTTCGCCAATTGGTGAAGTTTTTTCCTCGTCGCTGTCACCACTGGCTTGCATGGTTCGGGACTTGTAGAGCTGCGCATGGATGGATTTGTTCTTGAGTGTTTGGACTCTCAGTAGTGAATATTAAACCACACTGAACTGAACTGCACTGAACTCCAACACTAAAAACTGGACTGAAACTGTTTCAATGTACTATAACCTTCTACGTGAAGCTGCTTTGGCACAATCTACATTGTAAAAGCGCTATAGAAATAAAGATGGATTGAATTGAAATGTTGTTTTGGTCATTCTAAAATCCCCTAGCCTAAGTCGGTCTTTACATGGGTTCAGTATTATGAACTGTGCTCCCAAAGTATAGTTTTAACTTGACTATATTAAGTGGTCATCTTGGTAATAGGCTTCTTTTTAATCAAAACTAATTACATCATTGTGTGAAAAATAAGGTAATTTAATTTAATTTAATATTAGTAATTTAATAATTGAAAAGATAAAATGTAAAAAATTTAAAATAATGTAAAACAATAAAATGTAAACAATTTGAAATAATGTTTTTGAATATATTAATAAATTGTTTAGACTACACTGTTCAACAATTTTTGCAAATCACACAGTATTTAACTGTAGTATGAACTGTATTTTACTGTAGGACACTTATGAAGTATGTTGCTGTATATTAAAGTTGCATTGTGAAAATTACTGCATATTTTAAAGTAAAGAGACAGTAAGATAAATGGTGCTGTAAATGTAAATACAGTATTTTTGCTGTAATTAATTTACAGTAAGTTATTGACAAACTGTTACTGTAGATTCTACAGTAAATTGTTAAGTGTACTATTCAACAATTTGTTTTTTGAAAAGGCTTAAAATATTATTTTTAGAAATATTTGTAAATTATATTTGATATAAAATAATATTTGTAATTATTTAAAAAATATTTTAGAATGTAACTTTTTATCAATAGAATTTGTATTAAATATATATGCATTGAACTAAATCAACACTCAATACTGAAATCAAGAATGATCTGAACTGAAAAGAAGTACTGTAAAATTCATTCATTCATTCATCCATTTTCTTGTCGGCTTAGTCCTTTTATTAATCCAGGGTCACCACAGCGGAATGAACCGCCAACTTATCCAGCATTTGTTTTAAGCAGCGGATGCCCTTCCAGCCGCAACCCATCACTGGGAAACATCCACACATTTTCATTCGCACACATACACTACGGACAATTAAGCTCACCCAATTCACCTATTCAATTCACCTTCATGTGGTATGTCTTTGGAAACTCCACACAGAAATGCCAACTGAACCAGCCGAGGCTCGAACCAGCAACCTTCTTGCAGTGAGGCGACAGCACTACCTACTGCGCCACCGTGTCGCCTCACTGTAAAATTCACTGTAGTAATATACATTTATATTTGGTGGCAAAACAAGTTTTTCCCTCACTATACCTGCCACGACCACCAGCGATCTAAGCACCATAGATCGTGGGAGTACATTCACATTCATACGAACTACAATCCTGCCTCTAAATGAACTACAGACCCAGTCATGCAACACACACACACACCTGCTCCAAATCACCTTTGATTACACTCCCACAGTTGATGCTGCTCAATGACTGTATTTGTATTTTGTATTCTGTAAGTGAACATTACGACACGTTTTTCTTGCCTTGCCTTCCGTTTGACCTTGCTTTGTTTTGTATACGTTGCCTGCTGCCTGCTCTCTGGCCACTTGCCTGTTAAATGACTCTGGATTGCCCATACACATCTGTTTGTTCCTGTATTAACCACTGCTTGCCTGACCATCCTGTTCAATAAAGACGTGCATAAGGATTCTCAATCCTTTGTCAAGCGTCACTGTCATGTTACAGTACCTTGTGGCAACTGAATTTAGAATAAAAAATTTATCCAGATGGAGAGTTTCTAAATATCAAATCTAATATTTTAGTGTATAATATTTAGATTTATATATAATATTTATGTGATAATTATGTTAAAAAATGGTCTTTTATGAATTTTAAATATGGAAACAAAGTATGAAGAGGTCAAAAAGAAACATTTTTTGATCAAACTTCTTTTGGTAGCAAATAATTTGCTTCATAAATGCAAGTTTTTTAAATGTCACCCATTTTTATTGTATTTAATAAATATATATAAAACCTGTCAAAAATATCTAAAAATCTGTAATCTTGTTAAAAATGTATTTAAAACTTATGTGGAAATATAACTTACTATATTATTACAGT
The DNA here is from genome assembly GCA_903798035.1 of Danio albolineatus. NCBI lineage: Eukaryota > Metazoa > Chordata > Actinopteri > Cypriniformes > Danionidae > Danio > Danio albolineatus. Next base: position 3,115,556 of record CAIGQQ010000306.1, read on the forward strand.
TTTGTATTATATGTAATCTTCACTTTCATTAAAATTGATAGTATTTTAAATCTCACTGTTTTGGTCTCCTCTAAATCGTATTTTTTATCTCATATACTGTATTATGTTTTATACTAAGCCCCTTGAAAAAAATTTAATAAAAAAAACAACAACTAGTACGTACAGTTAAAGTCATAATTATCAGCTCCCCTGTTTATTTTTCCCTCAAGTTCTGTTTAACGGAGAGAAGATTTTTTTCAACACATTTCTAAACATAATAGTTTTCATAACTCATCTCTAATAACGGATTTATTTTATCTTTGCCATGATGACAGTGAATAATATTTTACTAGATATTTTCAACACACTTCTATACAGCTTAAAGTGACATTTAAAGGTTTACCTAGGTTAATTGGGTTAACTAGGCAGGTTAGGGTAATTAGGCAAGTTATTGTATAACGATGGTTTGTTCTGTAGACATAAAAGGACTAATAATATTGACCTTAAGATGGTCTTTAAAAAAAAAAAAACTACTTTTATTCTAGCCAAAATAAAACAAATAAGACTTTCTCCAGAAGATAAAATATTATAAGGCATACTGTGAAAATTTCCTTGCTTTGCTTAACATAATTTGAGAAATTCATTCATTCATTCATTTTCTTTTCGGCTTAGTCCCTTTATTAATCCGGGGTCGCCACAGCGGAATTAACCACCAACTTATCCAGCATTTGTTTTACGCAGCGGATGCCCTTCCAGCCACAACCCATCTCTGGGAAACACATTCACACATTGTCATTCACACACATACACTACGGACAATTTAGCTTACCCAATTCACCTGTACCGCATGTCTTTGGACTGTGGGGGAAACCGGAGCA
>CAIGQQ010000306.1:3133113-3148725 GCA_903798035.1 Danio albolineatus
TAAATTAGGGCTGTCCAAAAATTAATCGTGATTAATCACATCCAAAATAAAAGTTTAACATAATATTTGTGTGTGTACTGTGTATATTTTATTATGAGTATATAAATACACACATGCATATACTTGATAAAATGTTGGTTTATATTTAGACATATAAAAAATATATGTGTATGACACAAATTTTACATTTGAATATGATGTAACTACTTTGATGTAACTTTTTTATATATAGTTTTGGCTTCTATGAATGTGTTTATCACATATACATAATAAATATATATAACACACACACATATTATGTCAAAACAAACTTTTATTTTGGATGTGATTAATCACGATTAATTTTTGGACAGCCCTAATATATATATATATATTGATGACATAATGATGAATTTATTTTTAGCTGCGTAAGGCTTAAATAAAAATGGTGTTTTAGACTTCAGACTAAAAACTGGACAAAAAGGTAGATTGGATTACTTGTTGGTGAACATAAATCGCACTGGATCAGTATTTCATGTGGTAGTGAGTGGTCTGGATGTTAGACATGGTGCTGAGCCAAGAAGACACACCATGCAGGGGTGTAAATCCCCTGAATCCCCCCAAAAATTGCACTCTATATTGTGAAAAATATATGTATCTATACCTAAAATAATTGTATATGTAGAAAAAAAAAAAGCATTTCGCATTTTAAATGCGTTTAGAAACTGTTGAGTTCCCGCTCCTCTTCCTGACTTTCCCGGGTTCATCTCTCCGACTATTACGTGCAAACACACAAGTCAGGTGTGTAGCTGCGGCTCGGTTCTAGATAGTCGCCAGTAAGGAGGGTACTTTATTCACTGTAAATAAAGTGACTATCTTTAATGTTGTTGATACAGACTCATTCATCAATTATTTGCAGTAAAAATGCTGATTACCGATGTATTTTCCATGTGTTTGCTATATTAGCGATTGAAATATATTACCTATCTAGTTAACGTTAGCTTGTTGCAAAGTGCAACATACTAATGTCACAATGATAAAATAGTAATACTAATAATACTAATAATAAAATACTAATGTCAATCACAGGCAAAGGAGAAGAAAATCTGCTGTCACTGAACCTGAGAAAAACTTTGAAAATAACCATAATGACGCAGTCTCCATGCTGCAATAATAATGATAGAGCCAAAGTGTTTACCTGTTGGGACATCTCTTTATAAGTACAATTTGACTGTATTATTTGTGTCCCCTTTAATACATTCCTCAAGGGAAATTTTATATTTATTGTCCCCCCTTGTGTTAAATGAGATTTACGCCCTTGACACCATGCAACCATCGCACTGTCTGACAGATTGCACGGGAGTTTGACAATTAATGACTCTGATATGTAAACGTTGCTTTATTTCTGTGTGTGCTAATTTAGTTTACAACTAATAAAATTGAAGCGTTCTGTCAATATTTGGGTTATGATTGTAATGCGGTGCTATAAATCAGTTGAGGTGGAAAACTTCTACACTGTACATATATCATTTCATCTATTTGCCATCTAATAACATAATATAATTAAAGTTGGAGGTATTTTGAAGAAATCCTGACAGAATTAATTTTGCTTGGATTTTTCGGAGACACGGTATATACTGTACGCATATATCATGTTATGTTAGAGAATCATTCAAGTACTAGTTCTAAAGTGACGTTTGTGAAGTAGCAACAGTTTCTGCTGTTCTGACCATCAGCTGCAGATGTCAATGAACAGTGGAAGAAAGTAGTTCCTCATTCAAAAGGATTTGAGACTCGCAGTTTTTTTTTGTCTTTTCTTATGTAAACGATTATGCCGTCAAACTCTTGTATAAAGGCAAGATCACACTTGTAGCAGTGTGATATGGGTGTACTGTATAACGTCACTGGTGGGACACTATGGCACTTCGCATGATCCAATGCACGCCTCTCTCCAGTACATTTATCTTTATTATATCTTTCTTATATTTTATATATAATTTTTGTTTCTCATCATATTTTGTCTTTCTATTAGTGTTGTGGACCACAGAGGTGCCAGCATTGTACCTCCTACTGAACCAAACTCCATCTACACATCATGAGGTTTCAACAGCGGCACGTATGTTTATATTCAGATGTTTCATCATTCTGCTCAAAATACTTTATATCCACCCTGAGGTATAGAGACGCCTTTTAAAATAACAACTGCATACGGTGATAATATAAAACTGATTCTGCTCTTGATGCACAAAAAAACAAAACATGGGGACTACAAATATCTGACAACACTAATAAAAATGCTTTTTTAAAACAAACAAACAAACAAATAAATAAATGAATAAATGAATAAATGAATAAATGAATAAATGAATAAACGAATAAATTAATAAATTAATAGGCTTGTTTGTAACTGTTTTATGGTTGGCAAAAGATAAAGCATAAAGTAGTATACTTTAAGATTAAATAGTAATGGGATGTAATAACTTTAGGTATTACATTTAATTTCATATATATAATTTATTCAACACACATACACAAACAAAATGTTTTTTTCGGACAACGAAATTTGGTGGCTGAAAATTTGGTGCACCCCTACTCTGAATGTGTCCTTTGTTTTCTGTGTAACAAAGGACACAAAAGATGGATGATTCAATAGTTTTTAAACACAATTCTAGAATGCACTTTTAAATATAAGTATTGCTAAGGACACGCCTGTGAAGTCTTTAAAAAATAGATGCAGTCTCTGAATTGTGATTCAGCTGTTGAATGTTTTTCTGATTGGGAGACTGAGTCTTGGACTCAATCGATATTTTTAAAAATGCAGATTCCTTCATAACCAAACAGTGCTGTTGACTGAAATTACGCACAGCAATGCTTACACAAATTTGTAAAAACCACTTGAAATACTACTACCTTGTAGTTCATTTCAGCTGGCATTACAGCAAAGCAAAGGAAATAATTTATTAAATCACTTGGAAAAACATGATGAGACACAACATTTTAGTCAAAGTATCTCGCGTTGCTCACGAGTCACCACTGCATTGGGGGTTTCGTAAGTGTATAACAATGTTTATTTTGTCAGCATTGCTAATCAGCTTTATAATTGATCTTTTTTTCAGAGTGGTTCGGTTATGTGCTGTATTTCATCTTTGCTGTTGTGGTGATTGTGATTTTGTGTCATTGTTTTCATGGATTCTACAAGAGATACAGGGAAAAATGTAAATCAGGTAAAATATCATTATAAAATATACACTAGTAGGTTATCTAACACAGTAAATTAATGACCTCTTAAAACATAGTGATTGGAAAAAATATGGGAGGGGAAAGAAAAATTTAGTAAAAACATTTCTGTTCTCTTGCAAAACTTTCGTTTTTCCTAATCTCTTGCAATAAATAAATAAATGTATTAATTAAAAAAAAATCTTTCTCTTTAAGGACAAACACTGTTTTTTTTTTCAGTTCTTGCAGCTTTAAAGCCTCTCTGTACATTCTCTATGGAGTGGTTTATAAATTTTCTAATGTATTAAAGAGCCCCTATTGCCGTTTTTTTGTGCACCGTGTTTTAAACTATTGATTCATCTGTAAAATAATTGACTCATAGTGATTCGAATGAATCGCCATGGTAACGAGTCTTTAGCCTTGCCGACTCAAGCCCCACCCGTTTGTTGCGCTCGCAGACCCGGGAAAATTCAAACCCCAACCCCACCCACAAACACTGTAGCAAAGCAGAAGAAGACAAACACTATAGCAGATCCGGGTTGAATCATGTCACGAAGACGCTGTGCTCTGAAGTGTGAGGGAAAGTGTTATTTTCCCTACCCAAAGAAGCTGTGTAGAGTTTTTGCAAAAATACCTCAGCATTATAGCCCTAGCCTTATGCTGTGTTCCCATCATTTTTCTGACGAGTGCTTCAGCAATCTACACTTAAAACAGGGGATTCGTCTGCCGTTTGTTAAAGTAAGGATCAAAAACACTATTGATGTATGGGACTTTGTCAGATCTTGACAGGAACTTTATCAGTGCACAATTTATGGACCAGTTTCTTCCTCCATTTCACAATTGTATGTAAGTGCAATTAAAAAGGCTGCCTCCTTGTTTCCTCTAGCTTGCAATTATGTATTTAATTGTGTTTTGTTACTTGTAACCGCTCACCTACTGTATCTGGTTAATTCTTAATATTCTCATATCGTGTCTAAAGCCAAGTTGAAAACATGCTTTGTTTACGTATTTAAATGTGTTTGTGAGCTTGTGATCCACTGCCGTTTGTCATAGCTATGGCCACTGTCAACTGTTCCTACACGTGTGCGGCAGTCAAGTTTCAAAATTGTTCAGCTTTTGCCACTGTGTGCATTAATACTGAGTGGCTAAGAATAGAGCATATGCTGGTGTTTAATTGCATTGCTTTAATGTACTCCTGCATTAGGCTCACACATACACTCTGCACTCTGGCTACTTTAATAATGTTAATAAGCCAGGGTAGGCATTTCTCTCTGTCTCACGCTGAACGGAGTTGACCAATTACAATAGACTGGGCCATCGGACCAATCAGTGCAGATTAGCATCATGCCAAGGAGTTTGGGAATCGCTGAATGATTCATATGGGAGTTGCTGAGATAATTAGGTAAAATAAATGCATATTATAAGACAATGAAAGTGTTTTTTGGACCTTGCATGCATATCAGCCTGTTGTTGGAGACCCCCAAAACCAAAATATGACATTTTTTAATGCATAATAGGGGCTCTTTAAGAAAGTGATTTTTGTAAGAATTTAGTATAAAATAGGTAAATAAATAGGAATGATAAAAGTTGTAAAGGCATTGTTTTTGTAAAGGAACACAAATATTTTGAGAGCAAACTCAAAAGTTTCCCAGGGGAATATAAAAATGTAAATGATTTGAAAAATTCATTTCCTTCCCTTCTTGTATTTTTTTTTCACCAACGTGTTTCTTTAGGGGCTCCATAGTAAATGTAAACTCTCATTTAAACAGATGAAATCACAGTGGAGGCAGGCAATAATGTTAGTCTAGACAACGTCACAGAAAACATTAAGGCAAGTACATCGATAGTTTAAGAAAAGAGCAATTACATTCACATTTACTCGTATAAGTCAGAGGAATTAATCATTTGTCTTGTGTTTAGGATGACCGGCAAACATCGTCAGTAGTCTTCATCAAAGAAGACAACAGTTTTAGGATGAGCTCGATCTACCAGAGCCTCATCAGCGAGAGAGATTCTATCTATCAGTGTCTGGATCATGCCGAGATTAACGCCACTGACATTTATGAGAATTTTTGAGTGATGGTACTGCACTCATAATGCTCATTGCTGTTATAAAAAATGCATGCAGCAACAGCACTATGATTAAATATGCCAAATCTGAAAATGATGTCATTGATTACTCACCTTTAGCAAACCTTAATGAGTTTTTCTGTTGAACACAAAAGAAGCTATTTTGATGAAAGCTGGACACCTGTAACCACTGACATGATATGAATGTCAATAGTTACAGGTTTTCAGTTTTCTACAAAATCTTCTTAAGAAGGAAACTCATAAAGGTTTAAAATCACTTGAAAGGGGAGTAAATTGTAAGTAAATTTTAATTTTTGGGTGAACCATCTATTTAACGGCAAATGTTAAATCCTGCGCTCTATTAAGGACAAGCTTACATATATGCACTGTTAATTTATTGCAGAATGTACAGTACTTGTACTTACTGGCAGCAGTTTGCCAGTAACTTACTGTAAATCAATAACAGTAAAATATTGTATTTACATGTAAGCACCATTTCTATTTACAGTATTGTATATCTTCACTGTAAAATACACAGTAATTTCCACATGCAACTTTATTTATTCATATCTGTATTGCAAAGGTTTTTACAGAGACATTTGATCATTCACATTTGCCTGAGTATATATCCTCCTTTTGTTTTCTTCTTATTTTTCTGAATTGTGGAGTGATGAAAGAGATTCTGAAAGCCCCCTCTGTTAAAGAAACTTTAAAAAGCCCTCCCGAAAGATTTTTTAAAAATCTGACCTCATCCATTTGCACTCATTTTCCTTCGGCTTAGTCCCTTTATTAACCAGGGGTCGCCACAGCGGAATGAACCGCCAACTTATCCAGTATATGTTTTACACAGCGAATGCCCTTCCAGCTGCAACCCATCTCTGGGAAACATCCATACACACTCATGCAGTACAGCCAATTTAGTTTTATTCTATTCACATAGTGCATGTCTTTGGAAACCGGAGAACCCAGATGAAACACAGACGAACACAAAGAGTAAACACATTTTAGAAAACGTGAAATACACAAAACTCTAGCAATTCTTAACCTCTTCAGACCTGAATTATGTTCCAAAGATGTCCATTGTAATGGACGCAGGGTCTGAAGGGGTTAATATACTGTATGGTGAAAACCAGGGCATTTCTTTACCCTATTTACCAGTCTCTCCTTAAAAATCAGATTTTTTTTTCAATTCCTGTAAATTTGGAGAGTCAAATGTTCCTCGATGAACAATTATCTTCTAAAAGTTTCTAATGATTTCCAACTTCTGCAAAAGTGCACATCTCTGAGTTTAGAAGGTTAAAGTGTTGAACGCAGACAGACAGACTGTTAAACTGAAGAGCGTTTACCTGAGCGGTGATAGCGAGCCGTACTGTGGCGACAGTCAGCCAGGAAACTGGGCCGAGAGAAACGCCGACGCGCTTCTAAAGAAAGCGTAGCCATTACACTCCCCATTATAGACTACTACTGAAAATACTCCAGATACACTTCAACCACAGCGAGCACAAAACTACAGCTGCTTTCAAGAAACTGATGCTCACCTGTCTCTATGTGCGTGTGGGTGTGTGTGTATTATGAGGGAGATGGACAGTTCAAAGAGCCAGAGCTGTGATGACCTTTCACTTAAAACACAACACACACATACTCTCTTTCTCTCTGCTGTGGCCTGATGTGTTTGAAATCTTTTTTCCTCTCACACCGAGACCACTGCACACAGGTGGATATATTAATATGTGAGTGTATGAATAAAACAGTTGAGCTTCAAGACCCCTGCTTTGAGCACAGACCAAAGCGATTACAGAAAGTGCATAGAGTGTTTTGTAACAGCAGTTATAATAGTGTGTGTAGTTTAAGGCTGTTTTTCTTAGTGGAGTTTCATTTTAGTATATTCAGTTAACTATTTACTTTTAGTGCCTAAAAGTATTTTACATCATAAAATTATATAATATATTAGGTGTACTAACTATATTATGTAATATAATAATTTAGGCATCACGGCGCAGTGGGTAGCACGATCGCCTCACAGCAAAAAGGTCACAGGTTCGAGCCTCGGCTGGGTCAGTTGGCATTTCTGTGTGGAGTTTGCATGTTCTCCCAGTGTTCGCGTGGGTTTTCTCCAGAGTACAAAGACATGCGCTATAGTGCAATTAGATTAGCTATATTGTCCGTATAGTGTTTGTATGTGTACGAGTGGTTATGGATGTTTCCCAGTGATGGGTTGCAGCTGGAAGGGCATCTGCTGAGTAAAACACATGCTGGATAAGTTTGCGGTTCATTCCGCTGTGGCGACCCCGGATTAATAAAAGGACTAAGCTGAAAAGAAAATGAATAAATGCATATAATAATAAAATACCTATTATACAATACAAAATTGAATGTAGATTTTTCTTTTTTTAAATAATATTATTATTGTAATATTTCAATACGATGATTTGATGCAAAATAATGTAATTTATTAATAATTTCAAATTAATTATGATTACTTTACAAAAACATTGTGATGTTATATATTTTTAAATATACCTATAATATATAATATACTGCATAGTGATCATACATTATGTGATTTATTATAGATTAATAATTTAAGCACGAATTATTTCAGACTAAACATAAATCATTCATTTTCAATAGTTTATAAATTTTTTATTATATTTTGGATTTTATCTATTTAAATATAGAGTGTGTCAGAATACATTCATAATATTATATTGAATACATGTTATATGGAATATATTCATTAGAAATAGAAATTGTATATTACAACATTATTAATGCCTTACTGCCACTTTTGATTCCTTTAATGCACATTTGCTGTATAAGGATACAGTTGTGACCCTGGATCTCAAAACCAGTTGCAAATGTCTTAAGTTAAATTGAGATTTAAACATCAAATAAATAAATAAGCCTTTAATGATGTATGTTTTTTGGATGTGAAAATATTTGGTTGAGATACAACTATTTGAAAATCTGGGATATGATAATGCACATAAAGCAATTAATGCACATTACAAATGAATAACAAAATACTTTATATATATTCACAGGGTATTTACAAAATATCTTCATTAAACATGATATTTAGTTAACATTCTAATAATTTTTATCATGAAAGAAATATAAATAATTTTGACCCATACAACGTATTTTAGTCTTTATAGTGGCTATTTTCTTTAAGTAGGCTCTCTCGGTGGTCAAGAAGACAAATTCTTACCCAAAGTGTCTTTTAAAGTTTTATTCTTTGTAAAGAAGGTCAGACAGTCATACAGCAACACAGGTTTCTGCAGAGTGTGAGGCACCGAAACAGAGTGTGTTCTCTTTTTATCTAGTTTGCTTAGCTTACAAGGTCATTAATGACATACAGAATGAACCACAGTTACATCAACGCACAAATTTAACCTTTGATTGTCTATATTTCAGTCTTAACTACCACCTAAACATATAGCTTGTTAAATCCCCATGTATGTATCCAAATCTTGTCTGGTGATAAGCAGATGTTAAAGTGGTCACATTCGGTCTAATGTAAACAGTATATCCATGGAGGAATAAAAGAACAGACCTTTATTATGTATATAAATCAATTTCCACCACAGTCTTCTAACCTTTTCATTCTTTCGTTCGTTCGTTCATATATTTATTTTCCTTCCCCTTTATTCATCAAGGGTCACCACAGCGGAATGAACTGTCAAATTATCCACCATATGTTTTACACAGCGGATGCCCTGGGTCTGGCTGCAGACTCAGTACAATCTGAGCTGCAGGCAATGCCTTTTAAAGGGCTCACCAAACCTCACCCCTAACCATACCCCTCACAGTTACATTGTCTGTATTGTGTCTGAAATTGAGAGAAGCAATCTCAGCTTTTATCATATAGGCTGCATCAAGATACTGTTGCTTCCAGCTGCAACCCAGTACAGCGAGTGTTTGCAACTTTTTGTGACCCTTTTTTGTTGTTGTTGTAATTGACTGTACTGCCCACTGTGAGGCGCTAGTGATTTAGTGAAGTCAGCACAGTCTTGTGTGTGACTCCTCTCTCTGTCCTGCCCTCATCTGCTGACCGGCTGAAGGCCACTGAAACGCGAGACGACAGATTGAGTCGATCTGACTATTTAAGGGACATATAAATGCTTAATTAGCAAGACTTATGATCATATTCTGTTGCCCCTGCTGACGCCGCAGATTCCTTTCCTGTGCTGCAGAATTTTAAATAAGCCTGTCGACCTGCAAGCAAGTCAGGTGATTTATATATCAAACAGACATTTGCAGACAGACACTACTTACATTCAAACAAATAAAAACAATTAAATAAATAATACATTAGAAAATAAGACTCGGTTTGGACTTTGAAATGTTGAAAGTGGATTTTTTTTCAAATAAGTAAAAACAATCTTTTAAAAGCTAATTATTTATATAAATAAATTAACTATTTAGACTATTTATTTACTTTGTTTAATTAGTTTTTAATTTTTAACCATGCAAAAAAAAAAAAAAAGTAAATAAAATATACATAATACAGATTACGGTGACATGGTGGCGCAGTAGGTAGTGCTCTCGCCCCACAGCAGAAGGTCTCTGGTTCGAGCCTCGGCTGGGTGAGTTGACATTTCTGTGTGGAGTTTGCATGCTCTCCCTGTGTTTGCGTGGGTTTCTCCAAAAGACATGCAGTACAGGTGAATTGGTTAGGCTAAATTGTCTGTGGTGTATGTGTGTGAATGAATGTGTAAGGATGTTTCCCAGAGATAGGTTGCAGCTGGAAGGGCATTCACTGCGTAAAACCAATGCTGGATAAGTTGGCGGTTCATTCCACTGTGGCGACCCTGCATTAATAAAGGGACTAAGCCAACAAGAAAATGAATGAATGAATAATACAGATTAACATGGATTTTCACTTCTTGCATCTTTCATCAGGTTAGAAATAAACTTTGCAGGACCATTTCAAGAACTCTGAAATAGTGTTTGCGTATTGTAATGCTTATTCTGTTTCATTCATACTGGGTGCTAGAGGGCGCCCTCGCACATAAAGGCCACATTTGCATTGCAGAAGAAAATCTCTCTAAAAAATCTAGTGCTGGATGAAGATAATTCATTCATTAACTTTCTTTTCGGCTTTATTAATCAGGGGTTGCCTGAGCGGAATGAACCACCAACTTATCCCGTGTATGTTTTAACTTCCAGCCGCAACCCAACACTGGGAAACATATACATACACTATGGCCAATTTAGCTTATTCAATTGTGGGAGAAACCAGAGCACCCGGAGGAAACCCACGTGAACACGGGGAGAACATGCAAACTCCACACTAAAAATGCCAACTGACCCAGCCGGGGCTGGCGGCGATCGTGCTACCGACTGCGCCACTGTGATGCCCTGATCAAGATAGTGGAAATGGATAAATGGATCAAACATAGACAATAAACTAACACTTGTGCAATATGTAGATTATTTGTGCTTTTTAATGCATTTAAATAAGAATAGACTATAAGTATATTAATGCAAAGCTAACTGACGTAGCCTTTATTACTGTATATAACACAATTTAAAAAAAAAAAAAAAAAAACATTGCTCGTTCTGTTATATCCAGATTCTGCATACTGGGCTGTTTAAGCTGCTATTCTCATTTCAGTATGAAAACTCCCTTAACGGCAAGCTTACTTTTTTATCATGTGTAGACAGTAGACAGTGAATGTACTCTTTTGTTGTTGTTGCAAAATTGATGCAAACACTTAATGTCCAATTGTTAATTATTCAAAAGTCAAAGTACAGTATTAATAGTTAGTTCACCCCAAAAATAAACCTTTCCTCTCACTCAAGTGGTTATAAACGTTTATGAACTGTTATGGATTTTTTTCTTCTGTTGAACACAAATGAAGATATTCTGAAGGAGAAAAAAAGCCATTCACACCTGACAATTCAAACCAAACAATACTAAGGATGTTTCTTCAATATATCTTCTTTTTTGTTTAATAAAGAAACTCAAACAGGTTTGGAATAAGTGGAAGGCGAGTAATGATTTTTGGGTGAACTAGCCCTTTAAATAGAGCTCAGATTTTATAAGCCATTTAAAAGCACCCCGCTCCTCTGTGATACTTGTGTTACCACTGTTGTCACACGTTGGATGACCAGTGACAAAATTACATCACCATCACAACCTTACTTACAAGCGTGCTACATTTAATTGCCAGTTGCTATATTATGAGGAATAAGACAAAATCACAAACATGAACGGCTTGTACAGGTTATCTAACATGTTATATTATCTAGAATTTGTTGTCTATGTTTTTCAGCTGACGCTTTAGCTGCCAGCTTGGTTGCTTGATCATTTAAGAAATGAAAATACACAACTGTGCTACCTGTGTGTGAAAAAACAAAACAAAACAGCAGATTGATTAGCAAATGTACTAGCTTAATGAACTTTCATTTTTAAAATGAATGCCATTAATCAAGATGTTATTTTATTCTAACCTCAGAACTCTGAAGACAGAACAAAATTAAATCAAAAATAAAACTATTTGTTGTTTTCACGAATTAAGCCATTTTCAAGCACACAGCATGATTGCAAGTAAAAAAATAAAAAAATAAAAAACATTTTCTTTGTTGGGATAACAAATAATTCTACAATTTTATTGAGCAAAATCACAAGGAAATAGGAAAAAAAACGTGATAAAATAGACATCTGTCACTCCGCAGGGAATATGCATGTCCAGCATTAGTTTTTGCTGTTTTACCACAGATTCTGCTTTAGCAAAAGAACATTTAAGGGCAAAATTAACTTGGAAGCTGTTAGGACAGAACTGTGTGTAGGTATATTGTGTCCACTGTCATACGGAAGTGATAGAAACACAACAAGTCTATTTTTTTTTAAATTGATCCAAATCCCTGCAATTTTGAGGCCCATCGCAACATGACGTAGGAGTGCAGTTTTCCCCGCCCACTGAATTGATCGACAGGTGCCATCTCTCTGTCATAAAATTTCTACACACGTCCACAGAATATTTTTTGCAAAAAAACTGGGATTGTAATATCTGTTTGAACTCTTTGTTGTCGGCTACATCTCAAAAATTAGTTTAAGTTTGAAGCGTTTTTAAAACAAAGCATGTTTGTAATAAAGATAGTAAAATCACTATGTAATTCGTAACCACTATAATCACCACGGCTACATGGTGTCAGTAAACGTGCATATAAGTGTGTATGTACTGCAAAGGGAATTTGTGTGACTCATAATTTCAGAAAGGCTTGAATAAACTCCACCACAAATATATCAAATAAACTTACTTGGTATTTTTGACTAATGAGCTGTGTTTCAGCTTCATCTGTGTCTGTCTCTGTCACTCACTGATGTTTATCTGACATAACACATGAGAAGCAGACACGTACGTGGAAACCAGCTCATTTGCATTCAAAGCCACAGGCTACAAAAACAGCTACACTGTAGTCAGCAAAATGGGCATATTCTGCATTGTATAATAAATAATCTGATGAGTATTTTGAGCTGCGACTTTACAGACTCATTCTGGAGACACCAAAGGCTTATCCTACATCTGGTAAAAGGGGTAAAATAGGTGCCTTTTAAGTGATAGTTGATACCAATTTGATTTGACTATGAGGATATGGTAGTAGCAGGGAACGAAATGAGTCCACTCAGTGCTATCCAGGCTTGACCATTATAAGTTTCTGTCTATTTCATGGTGGAGATTTCCTAATAATCAGGCCAAATAATAGCCTTCACCTCCATTTGAACATATTTTACCTTGTTAAAATCTATTCCACTGAGTTCTGCAGATTTTTCATACAAAATGGGAGCAGAAACTGCCAGGGTTTGAATTGAATTAATTCCCTCATGACCCCAGAGTTCACATCTTTATAAGAGTATGCCAAATGGAAATGACAAAGACGCTGTGATGTAAATCTGCCCACATAAAGAACAGTTCAAGGCCCCTACGGGTGGGCCCTATAGAGGGTCATTTCAAAGACTCATTTATATCATCTTTTCTGTTTAAAATAGATTTTGATTATACGATCAATTGACCTTATTTGCAGTTTGATTGACAGGCAATTCGGCCAATCATAACACGGACAATCTGTGCCCTCCTCACTTTATTTTGCCTGACAAGTGTTTGTGTGGAGTAATATTTGCAATTAACATGAAAAATGTTGAAAATGCGCCCGTATGGGACTTACATTGCAGGCAGCTTCCCCGAAAGCTTATATGTGATATACAATTTAATTCTTTCCCGAAACATAGGGAGTGTGAAGGGATCACTATCAACTGTCAAATATGACAGGTAAAGTGAGCTAACTTAAACTGCATAGCCTGGACACCCAGATAAATATGGGCCAGTCTTTATTGCCTCTTCTAATTTCATAGATCTTGTGAATTATGTTTGGGAATCATATGTTATAATTTAATTATATTTAAATGATCCGAATTTGACAGGGAAGCCCCATGTCTGATACTGAAAGCTTGTCGGACATAAAGAAGTGGGACAGGGTTTGAGAAGGGTCAATTACCTAACACGACATTATCATATGAGAACTTGTTCAAAATTCATATGTGCAAAATACTGAAAAAAGTTACACAGGGCCCAAATCCACAGGCTGTCATAGATTTATTTATTCCAAGAGATGCGCAAATGATTTATGTTTATGCTTTTAATATTTGATCAATTTGACTTGATATATCATTGTTCAAAAATAGCAATCACATAATAGATTTATCATTGACCTCAATAAGGTACATTAATCAGAGTGAGTTTAACAGTACTCTCTTAAATGCATGCAATATACTGACACTGAGAAGTGACTTTTGAATAAAGTCATTTTTTATGTGCACACAAAAGTATTCTTGTAACTTGATAATATTCCGATTGAACCACTGAAGGTATGGTCTTACTGTATATGGCTCCCGTTTTCTAAGATCACTTGACAACTGGTATGTCCATGTGAACAAATAGTTTTTGTTACTCTAAGTGTCAATTACTTCCCAAATGTATACTGTGCATACTGTTTCTGAAGATTGCAAAAAAGGTAACATTTAATCGCTCATGTCTGTGGTAAAAGCTTATGTCATTTAGACTGCGTCTACACTAATTTAGATGAATTTGAAATTGAAAAACCTACACTATCATTTTCCAAAAAAAAAACTGTACTGAAATGATGTCATTTTCATCTGCTGTTTATTAGCTCTTTGAAATGTTACAATAAGGTATATGCAAAAGTATGCGGAAGGATTTTTTATTTTTCCATAACCTTTGTCAAACGCTTCAGGTGAACTGTATGCCATTACAAAAAAATCGGCATGTTTAAGGTCTGTTTTCATTAAAAATCAATGATCTCCACTGATTTACGATATAAAGTGGGTCTCAGAATGTACAAGAAGCACTGCATTACATTTTTTTCGTGCCATGTTTTTAAAATATGAACATCTATTTTACCCCTGTATTTTCAATGGAGTTTCTGCGCTAGCCTGCTAACCCTGATGGGCACATGCGTGTAAACGGTTACTCATCTCGTTTTACGCTTGAACAACTAAATGAATGCTGAAGTCTATTTCAGCAATTATATTTTAATTACATTAAAACATCGATGCTGTAAAAGGAAACATATAAAAATGAAAAAAGTCACATTAAGCTTTCACTGGAAGTTAATCAGTATGGGAAGAAACACGAGCTGTGCATATACCCTATTAAGTTAAAGTCCTAAGTTTTTTAAATGTACTGACACTAGCTATGTTTCCATCCAAAAATGCAAATGAACTTTATGCGCAAAACTGAATTATCGCATAAAAGACGTGCGAATAAAGCAGCGTTTCCATCCAACGAGTCAAAGCGGACAAAATAGTCACTTCCTGATTAACTGGCGCCAAATATCAACAGTAAAAACGTAATTTGCTGCAGTAGGAGAAGCTGTGTCAATCCTTTCTTCATTTAATGAATGACTTGTGTCTCAGAAGGTAATCCTGACACGCAGTGAACGCGCGGTGGTGTTTGAAGGTGTCAGACGCGGAGCACAGACGCTCTTGATTCTGGAGGTCATTGATAATATAATAACATAACTACTTAAACAATAAGGCGTTTTAGAATGACCAAAACAAAATTTCAGATGTTTTACAATGTGTTCAGCCTGCTGGTTTGTCCATTCACACACATTTTTTATCATCGCATGATCTCTAAGAACAAAATCACATGACCTTTTTTTAACACGCATACAGGAATTTATGTGGTAAAAGTGTTTCCATCGCAGTTTATGCCCATCTTTTCTCATCGAAAAAAAAGTTTATCCTACTCAGTTATTCAAAATTTATGCGTGTAGGGATGAAAATTATTATATGCATTTGTTTATATGGCAGAACAT
>CAIGQQ010000306.1:3173725-3202838 GCA_903798035.1 Danio albolineatus
ATACAAATAATAATAATAATAATAATAATAATAATAATAATAAATACTAATAAAGTAATAAATCTGAACCCACTGGGAGATTTTTATTTTTATATTTTCAGAAATAAAGACTTCTGTATGTCTTTTACTGTAAAAACAAGTCAAATATATTTTTTTTTGCAGTGAAATTCTATGCCGTTTCATCAGCCACACTGACATCACAGCACTCTGGCAGCCTATGACATAATCAAAATTATATCACAAGATGATCTGTCATTAGAGATTATATCAATCTTCACCAGAATCCTATAATCGTCATATTACTGGAATGGAGAGGTTATACATTCAAACAGATGTGGAAGCAAATCTCCAACCTTTCGTAAAAACTAGTTCACACAAATTCGGTTAGTTTTCTTTGTCCCTACTATTGATGTCAATGACTGCTTTCCTCCCAACATTCTTCAGAATATATTGTTTTCAGTGTTGTGTAAGTTACTTCCAAGCTGTAATACATTACAGATTACTTGTTACTGTTATTTAAATGTAATCCCTTACCTTACAATATAACTGTCTCAAAATTGTAATGTTACTACATGACTCATATTACTATTTTAGTTACTTTCACCAAAATAACTACAGGCAAGAATATCCTGAACAGCATGTGATACTGAACATGTACGAGTAAAATATTAATGAAAATGCATTAGTACTGCATTACACTACTGCGTTACTGGAAACTGTAATACATTACTGTAATACATTACTTTTGAAACGCGTTACTCCCAACACTGATTGTTTTGTGAAGAAATTCATAAATTTTAATCTACCAGTGTGAGTAAATGGTAAATACATTTTTCTGTCACTTTACCATTTAACTTGACAACTTCTAAAGAACATTTAGAAGTAGTGCAAAATATTACGAAATTCTTTGAGCTTCATTTCCTGTTCGAAAAAAGAAAAAAAAGCATAAAATGCTCCAAATAATCCAATGTTTACGTAAAAAATCCAGTACAATAAAAATGTTGCATTATAGTAATTGCAATATCTTCACAGAAAACACTACCGAATGCAATTAGTAACTAGTTAATGTAATTAAATTACAAGACTCAGAGATGTCATAAACACTCTATTTATTTAGAAATAATGCACACTTACTATAAATTTTGCACACAGAAATGACAATTGATGCTTCAATACAAGACAAAAATTAAACTAAAACAGGGCTATAAATACACAGGACATGATTACAGAGATTACACACAGGGGTGACAGCAGGTGGAACTCATGATCATTAACAAACAGCGGGGGGAAACAGAACAAAGGGGTCACATGACAAAAACATACGCACATGGAACAAACACATGAGACACCACATGACACAACACAGACAAATCAGTCATGTGACAAGGGCAAAATTTGAAATAACTTAAAGAGATTAATTTGTATATGCTTTAAGATGTCTATGGATTTTAAATACTATTGTGTACTATTAAATTACTTATTGAGAATAAATTTACTTTTCACAAAAAGCAATTTAGTAAAAAAAGAAGCTTTTGATGCTTTTTTTAAATTACTTATTTAAAATGAGCTGCATCAACACAATTTTTGAGTTTTGTTTTGGCAACAACTTAATAGTTTTATGTTTAACACACTTAAATTAGTAAAAAAAAACCTTATTTGATTTGTGTTGGGACAAGATTAGGGCTGGGCAAAATCAAAATCTTGATTCTACTGCAAAGTAAGGCTTGACTAGAGATCAGATGTGGCTTCAAAGTGGATGCAGAAGTATAAATTAGCCTTAATTGCATGTCTTGTGCGTAGCCGTGCATTTATACTTCTGCATGTTGTTTGTGTTGCTCTGCAATAAAACTTCTGAAATGCTAGCTGGCAGTAGGTTTTAAAGTTCTTCTGTGTTGGGTTTCTTCTTGAGTGTTTTTTTTTCTTCTGAATGCTACTTTAATGTACAAGTAACTCAAACTTGCTCATTCAGAGGCAGGAACCAGCAGACGTGTAACAACTTTAATCATAATTTAAAACAAAACAAAAGTTTCCAACTGGAGCTCCTCCAAGGGACTGGGACTAGGACTGGGATTGGACTTGTGAACACTTGCTTCAATGGGCTCGCTGCTCTACATGCTGCTCGTGTTCATCACCACTGCCAAGCCAACCAATCTTAGAGCTTGCTCTACACATCATCACAAAGTGTAGTTACATTTTTGTGAGGTACGCGTAAGTGTCTGTGTCAGCCACGGTGTGGGGTATAAACCGCATGAAGGCTGCACTGGACCGTACGCTTGTGCTTGATGCAGAAGTATAAACAGCGGGGTCATGTGACTCCACACGCGGTAGGGAAAGTAATTGAAACAACTGACTTGGAAAAATTTGATATATTGTAGGCTCTCAACGTTGATTTCGATTTTAGTTACCCAGCCTAGGGCTGTGCGATAACATGATATTTGATCGTGGACGATCAAAATTACTGCACGATCCACTTTTCCAGAAAAATCGTTGTATCGCCATATATAATGCACAACACGTTATATGCTCAGCAGTTCAATAGACGGTGCCAGGTTAACAACCTTGTATATGTTGCTCGTAAATTCAGTGAGATTAAGTGACGTAGTCAGTGACAATGGAGGGAAACTCGAAGGAGTTGGTTCCTAAAAAAAATGCTCTGTAATATGGAAATGGTTCGGATTTTTTCTAACAGACACAGCGCAAACAACAGTTACTTGCAAATGTCGCAATGATAAGATTAGCACAAAGGATACACAATGAACCTTTTAAAGCACTTCAAGGGAAAGCACCCGAAAGATTCAGAATCAGAAAGAGCTTTATTGCCAGGTATGTTCACACATACGAGGAATTTGTTTTGGTGACAGAGCTTCTACAGTGCAACAGAATTACAGAGACAGGACAAAAAACAGATAATAAATATATTCAAAAAATAGAAGTAAGTGTTAAATGCAAATATACAGATGGACAAGTGTATGTACAGGTGTATTACTATATACAACATTATATGTGCAGCTGTTACGTGCAAATTGGCATGTAAGGTGTGCTGTTAAATAAGTGTATGTGTGTAACAAAGTATTTGTTATGTGTAAATTGGCATGTAAAGTGTGTTGTTAAATAAGTGTATGTGTGTGTAAGAGTGTATTGCAAGTAGTGATGTTGGTTCCACGATTATTATCATCAAGTGTTCATGAGATGGATTGCCTGAGGGAGGAAACTGTTTCTGTGCCGGGCTGTTCTGGTGCGCAGTGCTCTGTAGCGTCGACCAGAAGGTAACAGTTCAAAGAGGCAGTGTGCTGGGTGTGAGGGGTCCAGAGTGATTTTAGCAGCCCTTCTGCTCGCTCTGGATAAGTACAGTTCTTGGAGAGTAGGGAGAGTTGTACCAATGATTCGCTCAGCAGTCCAAACTATTCGACGTAGTCTTCGAAGGTCAGATTTGGTAGCTGAGCTACACCAGACAGTTATTGAAGTGCAGATGACTGATTCAATGATGGAGGTGTAGAACTGTTTCAGAAGCTCCTTTGGGAGGTTGAACTTCCTCAGCTGACTAAGAAAGTACAAAGAAAGTTGAGCTTTTTTGACAATGGAGTCAATGTGAGTATCCCACTTTAGGTCCTGAGAGATGGTGGTGCCCAGGAACAATATGTATAGAGTCAAATTTTAAAAGGACCCCACGCGAGTACATCACCAGGTACAACGAAGCAGCCAGAAACGACAAGGCTTAAACAAACAACTCTAACGAAAGAAACATATCATAAAGGAACTCCGTATGAGAGAGCGAGCAAGCGCTGGAAAGACGTAACTGATCAAACTGACCAAAGACATGATTCCTATTAAGACTGTGGAAAATGAGAGCTTTAAAAGACTGTTCAAAGTCGTAGATCCACGTTACGAAATACCCAGCCGCAAATACTTTTCCTCCACTGCCATTCCACAGTTTTATAGTGCCACAGCAAGATTCAAAATAAAATTGAATGTTGGGGACTAAAAGAAGCAAACATGACCTGTATGATGACAGATAGTGGGGCCAACATGGTGCATAACAGCTGTACTCGTCTGCAGTGTTTTGGGCACAGACTCAAAAATAAACTAAACTAATGCAACTAAAAATAATAATGGTCTTCATTATTGATTATAATCAGCTATTATAATAAATCATTGCAAATTACATTAGGAACTTTGAACATAGTAAAATCCCGAGATTAGTTTGCTATAATAATTGCACTGGTATGAGTAAATGTTTTGTTAATGTTATATATGCATTTAACATTTTAGATACAATTTTACATTGTGTTGTGCATTAGGTTAAATCTAATTGATACATTGTTCTTTTTTTTTTTTTAAGAAAAAAAGTGCCAAAGACCCTCGTATTGAACGTGCAACATCTGTCTGCAAGAAAGTTGTCAGCACATTCTCCTTCAGCTGGAAGAAAAAGAGGGAACTATGTAATGCTCAAGCTGAGCTTAAGCTACCTCAACAGAAGCTCATCACTGAGTCCCCAACACGATGGGGTTCGAGGCTCAGCATGATTGAGTAAGTGCTTGACCAGGAAAAGATTTCTCAGGTCCTGAAGGCAGACAAGGCAAGGCATTTGGTCCCATCATGGCAAGATGTTGACGTGATGGAGTCTGTGAAAAAGGCACTGAGTCCACTGAGAGACTTTACTGATGCACTCTCAAGTGAGGACTATGTGAGTGTATCTTACGTCAAGCCAGAGCCTCACATGTTGAAAGTCAACATTTTGAGCCTAAATAATGAAGACACTGAACTAACAAAAACAATGAAGACAACCATTCTCAGTTACCTGACTGACAAATATCAGGACCCCACCACTGATGACCTGCTGGATATGGCTTCGCTTTTCGATCCCAGATTCAAAACACAATTCATTGCCAAAGGCAAGGTAGAAGGAATACAAACCAGAGCTGTGGCTGAGCTGGAGTCTTTGATGACCATACATATACAGTATCCAAAATCAGATCAGCAGCCTACATCTAGTACCTCAGCCTCCACATCACAAATCTTGATGAGGATCAGACACCACCCAAGATAGCAAAGAAATCACTTTCTAGCTTTTTAAAAGCCTTAGGTGTTGCAAGTGCATCTGCAACCACATCAGTTTCCTCATCTGTGAAAGAGGCAATAAAAGGAGAATTGAAGGGATACTTGTCCAATGTGGAATGGTGGAAAGTCCATGAGGCAAACTTTTCAAGATATAGTCAACTTGCTAGAAAGTATCTCTGCATTTCAGCCACAAGTGTTCCCTCGGAAAGGGCTTTCAGCACTGGTGGCAATATTGTCACCTGCCAAAGGGCATCTCTTAAGCCAGAGAAAGTGAATCAGCTGGTCTTCCTTTCTAAGAATTTGTGATTGTGATTTGCCAAACTGTGTAATCTTTAGAAATGTATATGTTCCAAAGCTGCTAAGTTTACAAGACTCAGGAATGAGCTCAGGAAATATTTTTGCATCTTTATTTTATTTTTTTTGGTTCTGAAACATGTTGCACAAAAATCTGTGGTACTTAAGACTCGTACACACGGGGACCCTTTTCATTTGCGTTTATCGTCAGCGTTTTTCAAGAGTTCACACTTAGCTGATGATTGATTATAAAGCGTATTTGGCATGCTGTCCCAGGAGAGAGCCCTGAGCTCAGAATATCCTTGAGCCCGGGGCTCCCTCCCGGTTAAAGGGCGAGAGGAGAGTTTTAGCTCAGGTAAGATTCGAGAACTCCCCCCGCTTGTGAATGTGCTGAGATATATCTTAACTAGAGTTGCTTTAAGATGCTATTTAAAAGTAGTCAATTTACTTATGTCGTATGTTTTTTGGACGGTGGGAGGAAACCGGAGAACCCGGGGAAAACCCACGCGAACACAGGGAGAACATGCAAACTCCACACAGAAACACCGACTGGCCCAGGGAGAGGCCGAGCCAGCGGTGTTCTTGCTGTGAGGCAACAGTGCTAACCACTGGGCCACCGTGCCGCCCTATAGGAGAAGGGGAGGAGTTGGGGTGGAAGGGGGGATTCTTCAAGACGAAGATGACCGGAGTGGGAAGCTCTGGTAATTTATAGTGTGTAAGGATTCGTCTGATTGGTGCAATATGCGGAGCTGATGTGGTACCAGCTGTGTTCTATCATAAGCACGTGATCCTCTCGAAATTAGTTTAGAAATAAACCCCACTTCGAGACGTTTTTCCGCATTCAGACCCAAGCGATTTTCTCTGGCGTCGCACAGAAGAGTAAGCAAAATCACTCCTTGAAGTTAGATGGCGCACAGGGTGGCGCCAAGCTTCTGACACCCGCTTGTTACACAGAAGAAGAAGAAGAAGAGAGAGAGTTGACGTGCTTGTTGTTGGCGATCTGCAAAGCATGGATGGTTCAAGTAGCAGCTCTAGCGAAGAAGAAATGATTATTGTTCACCAGTGGAATAAGCAGCTCCGCGTTCATATTGCCTCTGGGCATCTTCTTCAATGTGCGCTCGCATTAACAGTTTTGCACTTGAGCGCCTCCAAGGGGTGTTTACTGTAACTTCAGCAGCTCTGTACACGTGAACAAAAGTGCCAATCTCATTTGTGGAGAAGGTTTTGACGCAACGCGTCAAATATAAAAAACAAGCATGAGGCGTTTTTAAAAAAAGGACAATTTAACGTCTGCCGTTTTGCACGTTGGTGTGCACAATCACATTGGCGCACTTTATTTAGTCACGAGGCGTTAAACGGTGACGGAAATGCGAGCAAAAAACATCTCGGTGTGCACAGGCCTTTAGAGTACAAAAGGTAGTTCACAGTTTGTATGTTTATTTTTCTTTTCTAAGCCAATGTTTATTTTGGGAGTTATGCTAAAGTCTGTGCACTTGCATTGACAGTTAATATTTTTATTTCAATTTTATTTAACTTTGTAAAAATTTTTTTTGCCATTTACATTTTTGAAGGTGTTGCTGATTTGTTACACTTGTTAACCTGTTACCCAGCACTCACATTTGGGGATTTACACCTACCTAACTTTAAACTAAGATTTATTAAACAAATGTTAATTTTGATGGTACAGTAATTATAATGCAAGTCCTGTTGAATGTTCTTTCTTTTTAGATTAGAACTTGCATTAAATCTTCACTTGATTAAAATATTCTAAAACATACATGGTAAGAGTATATTTTTATATGGGGATATTAGTTTGGTTGTATTGTACCTTTGGAATTTGCAAAATAGTCTTAAACCAGCTTGAAAAAGAATCGGGATAGAAAACGTGAATCGCAATTTCCCCAGAAAAAACAGACACCATGAAGGAATTGTGTGGAACCCACCCTTTTTTTTTTACAGTGCTGCAAACTTGCACATGCAAGCTGAGACATGCAGTCTCAGAAACATGCACTTAACATCACTGTGAGGGGTAGGGTTAGGGGTGTGGTTAGGTGTACACATTAAAAGCCTTGCATGCAGTCTCAGCTTGCCAAACCTCTTTCAGACAAAGTAATTAGATAACTAATTAAAATGAAATTTAAATGATGCCATAATTTGTAATACTTTTTTGTAAGTACCTAACCCAACACTAGAAGAAGCTATGGGTGCTTTTGAAATGATAACATTCATGACAACATTTTCAACTACAAACTATAAACGGTTTTATGCATTTTAGATAATCATTTACATGACAACTGTGTTTTGCGGGCCTGAAAATGCAAATGAGTATATCATTGCTGTGTAAACAACCCTAAAGTTACACTGCAAATTACAATTCCTTCCTGCACAGCCTCTCCTCTGTTTCTCCATCAATACAAACTAAAGCCAAGACTCATTTCAAACAATCTCAACAAGTGATTTTTGAAGCCATATCAGCATTGCTTTGAACAGCAATTTCATAAAGCATATCATCGGTGCACAATATAATATAATTTGTTACAGACAGGAAATATCTCATGACAGTACAAAAACATTATAATTCCTAATAGTTCATACGCCACGATATGATCAACAAATTCTCCAGTCAAGCTGACCATTATATTCACACTGTCGCTGCCTGTTTATCTAGGATCGGACAATCAAAATTTAATCACACACAACAATGCAGGACTGTTACATCACCCTTGCAACAGATGTTAAGTATTAATCATATTTTCTCAGCTCTCCCTGATTTTTCTGCTGTCTTACTTTGAAAGAACTGCCGCTGTTTTCTTTGACGCTGCGGGTGCTGTGTGAAGATGGTTTATTTTGTTATTAAGAGCAACTCATTGCTTTGAGCTTGCATACATAATGCACTGTGGGCGCTGCTCACTCTTATTGATGGCTTGTGTAAAGCTGAGAGGAACAAATCTATCACTGATTTTTTTTTCTCCTCCTGGCTCTTTTGCTCAGCTAAAGACTTTATTTCACAGATTTTATAGTAGTGCTTTGGGAAAATGGAGAATCTTTAAGCATATGACTGGAGAATAAACTTTCACTTTGGTTATTACAGTAATAAGCAACAGCATTAAAATGTTCGTGTTGTGTTTTAAAAGCTTCTAATTTTGCTACAACAGGTTTACATCTATCCAAGTTAAAAAAAATGCTTTAAGTTTTTTCATTTGCACCTTCACCTCTATTAACGAAACAATTCGTTCAAGGATCTGGTCTTTCTAAACCCCTGGATTCTGACAGCCTACTCTGTTTTGACAGCATGTGTCAGAAACTGAACTCAAGTTGCCATGTCTGAACTTCAGCTTCCAGAACCATACTTGTATAAAAACAGTAGTTTAGTTTAATGTCCATCATACTTCAAATTGCACAAATTAAAATATGACATGAATCTATGCCTAATTAAAACACTGAAATATCATTTAAACTCATTTATTGCATTTAAA
The DNA here is from genome assembly GCA_903798035.1 of Danio albolineatus. Classification (NCBI taxonomy): domain Eukaryota; kingdom Metazoa; phylum Chordata; class Actinopteri; order Cypriniformes; family Danionidae; genus Danio; species Danio albolineatus. The sequence continues at coordinate 3,182,554 of CAIGQQ010000306.1, forward strand.
TAAACAAACTGTTACATCCTCTACAGGTCTAGGGGAATACAATGAAAGCAACAATATTAGTTTACTTTAAATGAGCACTAAACTGGAACCAGTCACAGCACAGAGTAAAGTTCCAAAGCTTTTATTTACAAAATCTTAGTCACACACACACAAAATGTAGTGTTTAAAGGAAGCTCTAGCTTCAGGAGGGGAATAAAGCCAAAAATACCAAACGAAACAGGGTTCTGTCTGGGCATAAAACCTCTAAATAAACTACAAGAAAAACAATGATGAAAATTAACAAAATTACACTGACTCCCTGACTGACCTCAAAACAGAAGAAAAAGTCCAACAAAAAAGAAAGGCTGTCCACCTCCTTACTGCTTCCAGGTGGAAAAAGCAAAAGAAAGAAATCAAAGTTTCAATCGTGGTACTGCTCTTAGCCAATACAGCGAAGTAGTACCAATCATACAACAAGTCCGATTTTAAATCACAACAGTTCACAACAACATTTGACTTGACTTGACTTGACTTGACTTGACTTGACTTGACTTGACTTGACTTGACTTGACTTGAATCGAATCGAATCGAATCGAATCGAATCGAATCGAATCGAATCGAATCGAATCGAATCCCAGCTAATGCTCTGGAGAAAGGTTCCTGTCTAGCTCCTTTCTCAACATCCAAGTGTTTGGCCTGTGTTTTTATCCCCTCTCACTCCTCCACAGCAAGTGAACACAGCTGTGGAACGTAATCAGCAACCTACTTGAAACTCAGGAGGGGAGGAGTCAAGGCAAAAGAACAGGAAGACAGACATTTAACACAATATAAACACACAACAACTTTAAACAATACGTCTCTAAATGTAACACAAACAAACAAACAAATAAATAGATAAATAAATAAATTAATTAATGTATTTATTTATTTATTTATTTATTTGTGTATCATACTTAATAAATAAATAAATAAATAAATAAATAAAAATTACTCACCATTTTCTCACTGTCAAGTGCTTCCACACTTTTATGTACAATTTCTTTCTATGACAATGAAACTGAAACAACTGAAACAATTTGACCAGTCTGGTGGCCAATATTCATTGATTTCACATTCCACCGATCAGAACAGAGTGTAAAAGTTTAATTAGCAGAGTTATAGTTTGCTTAAAATATTTCAATGGACACACCACTATGGATGACATTGTTGGTGCGTCTCGCTGGCGCATCTGTAACCAAGACAGCAAGTCTTTGTGATGTATCAAAACAGCTATACTAATGTCAGCATACCACCAATAAGGATTAACCAAATCCTACAGGAGTAACTGTGGACACAAGAGGAAACGAAAAGGGATGTCCGGGTGCCCAGATTGTATCCAAAAAATAAAACCACAGCTGCCCAACTCACTTTAAAATTAATGTGCACCTCAACTTTCCTGTTTCCACCAAAACTGTTCCATTGGGTCAATATACATGGCTGGCTGCTATAGCCAAACCTTTGGTCACTCGTGCCAACGCCAAACATCCATTTCAATGGTGCCAGTAGGGAAAATCTTGGGCTGTGAACAATGTGAAACATGTATTGTTCTCTGATGAGTCCACCTTCACTGTCTTTCCCACATCGGGGTGAGTTACGGTGTGGAGAAGCCTCAAAGAAGTGTACCACCCAGAATGTTGCATGCCCAGAGTGAAGCATGGTGGTGGATCAGTGATGGTTTGGGCTGTAATATCATGTCATTTCCTATAGGCACAATACTTGTGCTAGATAAGCGCGTCACTGCCAAGGACTACCGAAGCATTCTAGAGGTCCATGTGCACCCAATGTTTTAAACATTGTAACCTGAAGGTGGTGCTGTGTACTGCATCAGGATGAAAATGCACCAATACACACAGCAAGACTGGTGACAAAGTGGTTTGATGAACATAAAAGTGAAGCTGAACATTTTCCATTGCCTACACAGTCACCAGAAATAATTATTATTGAGTTTTGGAGGAGAAAGTCAGCAAATGGTTTCCTCCACCAGCATCATGTAGTGACCTGGCTCTTATTCTGCAATAAGAATGGCTCAAAACCTTTCTGTCAATTTACTTCCCCAGCAGGAAAAACAAATACTATGGAAGGCAATGGTTATTTAACAAGCTGTGTATTTGCTGATTATTAAAATATTGGCTGTTTATTAGTACTGTACTTATAAAAGTACATATTCTTTATGATCCCACCCTACCTCCCTAACCCAATTCCAACCACTCTAATAACTATCAATACACAGCTAAAATAAAATTCTTAGTTAATGGTTTGTTAGTATCAAGAATTGCACCTTACAATATAGTGTGACCACTCCAAATAAACCTGCAGGATAATGCAGAAAGATGCAGGATCTGTCCATTTTCAGAAACAACTGATATTTTGATAGATCTCTGGCTTTTTGACGTTGCTTTTAAACACTCTGACCTAGTCGTTTAATCATACAGTAATGTTCTCACAAGTCACCTTGCTAAAAAGTACTGGCGTCTTAACTTAATTGACAGTGAAAATGACAATCTATTAATCAAATAGACTCTTTATTAGTTGCTGATGTGGTAATGATTAATGATTGGTTTAGTTCTTCATGAGTCATACATCAACTCATGATTGTGACTGCACCAGAGAGCCAGCTTCTTACAGACAGACGCTCAAGATGCTCAAAACAGTGGAGATGATAGTGGACTTCAGGAGAAACCCCCCTGCTCTCCCCCCACTGAACATCATGGACAGCACTGTCGCAGCAGTGGAGTCATTCAAGTTCCTGGGCACCACCATCTCTCAGGACCTGAAGTGGGACACTCACATTGACTTCATTGTCAAAAAAGCTCAACAAAGGCTGTACTTTCTTCGTCAGCTGAAGAAGTTCAACCTCCCAAAGGAGCTTCTGAAACAGTTCTACACCTCCATCATTGAATCAGTCATCTGCACTTCAATAACTGTCTGATATAGCTCAGCTACCAAATCTGACCTTTGAAGACTACGTCGAATAGTTCGGACTGCTGAGCGAATCATTGGTTCAACCCTCCCTACTCTCCAAGAACTGTACTTATCCAGAGCGAGCAGAAGGGCTGCCAAAATCACTTTGGACCCCTCACACCCAGCACACTGCCTCTTTGAACTGTTACCTTCTGGTCGTCGCTACAGAGCACTGCGCACCAGAACAGCCCGACACAGAAACAGTTTCTTCCCTCTGCACATATAGGCACATATAAATAAACCAGGCCTTGTTTGCATGCTCGAGTGACGTCACTGACGCTGTTCCGGTAGTCTAGCTGTGTGTGTTTGAAGCTCCGTCGCCTAGATTCGCAATTTACATTTTTATCATAGAATACATCCACATTCGCTAAATATTTCTCCGTTCTACCTAGGGTGGACATACCTTTAATACATTTATACAAACAAATCTACCTTAAAACGTTGTGTCTCTCGAGCATCCGCTTGTTGCTTGTAGCTTTAGCCTGCTAGCACCGCTAGCCAGCAAAAGCTACCGGCTTCCTTCACTCACTCATTTACCCACTTACTGGCTTTGCTCCTCTCCCTTTTCAATGTCGCTTTTGTGTGCAGGAGAAACTACGATGGAGTTGCTTGATCGCGAGCTCGACAATCTGGGGAAGCTCATACGGGATCTGAAGATGAAGCGTGCGCAGCTACGGGAGCGGCGGGCTTCGCTCGCTGCACCCGGCGCTGCGTCTCGCTCATCTGAGGTAAGTGTTCAATACGATCACAACACTCCGTCTACCTCAACCCCGCGTGTTTCTCTGTCCAGGCCCAGTGCACCGAGTACGCGGTTCGCCCAGGGGTCGTTCACGCCGACTCCCTGCTACCACGGCCCCTGGGTGCAGCCGCGGAAGGTGCTTGCCAGGTCCCGGGGCAGGACGTCTCCTGCTCCCCCGTTCGAGATCTCCACGGAGAACCGCTTTGCTTCCACTAAAGGTAGCAAAGTACGCACTCACTGCTTTCCCGGTTCCCGCATTAAGAATCTCTGTGCCCAGGTTCCTGCTATCCTGACCGCTGGCGAGAGCATCGGTGCCGTCGTCCTCCACGTGGGGACAAACGACACCGGGCTGCGACAGTCGGAGATCCTGAAGAAGGACTTCAGGAGCCTGATCGAGACGGTTCGTCGCACCACGCCCACCACGCAGATCATCGTTTCTGGACCGCTTCCTACCTACCGCCGAGGAAGTGAAAGGTTCAGTAGACTTTTTGCTCTGAATGAATGGCTATTAACATGGTGTAAGGAACAGAAATTGCTCTTTGCCAATAACTGGTATCTTTTCTGGGAGCGTCCTAGGCTCTTCCGTGCTGACGGGCTACACCACAGTCAAGCTAGAGCTGAACTGCTGTCGGACAACATCTCCAGGACGCTTCGTTCTGTCTGACTAGTAAGTAAACATTCAAAAAATCCACATTCTAGCCATATAGACCCTTCTTCATCCCACTTAATTCGCAATAATGCATGTCCGGCTAACCGCATAGAAACTGTGTCTGTTCCTCGTATTACTAGACCAAGAAATAAGCATACTGTGTGCTCTAGAAGACATCTATTAAGAATCAAACCAGAAAAAATACTAAAAAATGAAAATATAAATATTGTAAAGCTAGGTCTCCTGAACATCAGAATCAGAATCAGAATCAGAATCAGTGTTATTGCCAAGTCTGCTTCACACACACAAGGAATTTGCTTTGGCTACAGAAGCTTCCAGTGTACATAAAGTGACAAGTGACAACACAGAATAAATATTATAAAAGACAATAGACATTAAACAGAGATGCAGTCCAACGATCTGGATGTTGAAATGTATGTACAGATTTGTTGTAAATATACAGGTTATAAGGTGCTGTGTGCAAAAGAGTAAGTATTGCATTATATATTGTTATAAGGTGCTGTGTACAAATGCGTAAGGAAAAGTATTGCATTGTATATTATTATTAGGTGCTGTGTACAAGTGCGTGTGAGAAAGTATTGCACATTTCTTGCACAATAGAGAAATATTAACTGTTCATGAGGTAGATGGCCTGAGGAAAGAAACTTTTCCTGTGTCTGCCAGTTTTTGTGCTCGGTGCTCTATAGCGCCGGCCAGACGGTAACAGTTCAAACAGGAAGTGTGCTGGGTGTGAGGTGTCCAGGGTGATTTTGCGAGCCCTTTTACTCACTGTGGAAGAGTACAGTTCTTGAAGTGTAGGAAGGGTAGTGCCAGTTATTCGTTCAGCAGTCCGGACTATTCGCTGGAGTCTACGGAGGTCAGATTTGGCTGCTGAGGCGAACCAGACGGTGATTGAAGTGCAGAGGATGGACTGGATGACAGCTGAGTAGAACTGCACGAGCAGCTCCTGTGGCAGGTTGAACTTCCTCAGCTGATGGAGGAAGTACAGTCTCTGCTGGGCTTTCTTCACAATAGAATCTATGTGAGTGTCCCACTTCAGATCCTGCGAGATGGTGGTGCCCAGGAACCTGAATGACTCCACTGCAGCCACAGTGCTGTTCATGATGGTGAGCGGGGGGAGTGCAGGGGGGTTTCTCCTGAAGTCCACTATCATCTCCACCGTTTTGAGCGTGTTCAGCTCCAGATTGTTGTATCTGCACCATAAAGCTAGCCGCTCCACCTCCTGTCTGTATGCAGACTCGTCACCGTTCCGGATGAGGCCGATAACAGTAGTGTCGTCCGCAAACTTCAGGAGCTTGACGGAGGGGTCTTTTGCGGTGCAGTCGTTGGTGTACAGGGAGAAGAGCAGTGGGGAGAGAACACATCCTTGGGGGGCACCAGTACTGATGGTGCGGCTGTCAGACATGATTTTGCCCATTCTGACTAGCTGTTGTCTATCTGTCAGAAAGCTGGTGATCCACTGACAGACAGAGCTAGGAACAGAGAGCTGGGTCAGTTTGTGCTCGAGCAGTGATGGGACGATGGTGTTAAAGGCAGAACTGAAGTCCACAAACAGAATCCTTGCATAGTTCCCTGGTTTGTCCAGATGTTGTAGGGTATAATGCAGTCCCATGTTGACTGCATCATCCACAGACCGGTTTGCTCTATAGGCAAACTGCAGGGGGTCCAGCAAAGGTCCGGTGATGTCTTTCAGATATGCTAGAACCAGTCTTTCAAATGACTTCATGACCACAGATGTTAAGGCGACAGGTCTGTAGTCGTTGAGTCCGGTGATCTTTTGTTTCTTCTGGATTGGGATGATGGTGGAGCGTTTGAAGCAGGATGGAACTATGCGCTGTTCCAATGATCTGTTGAAGATCTGCGAGAAAATGGGGGCCAGCTGGTCAGCACAGGTTCTCAGACAGGCTGGTGAGACACCGTCTGGGCCTGGTGCTTTCCTTCTCTTCTACTTACTGAAGACCTGACGCACATTATCCACACTGATCTGAAGATCAGGGGGGGGAGAGGGAGAGGGCTGTAGGTGTTGATGGCTGTGTATAAAGATGGTCAGGGCGGATTTGGCTGGAGGTGGCTAGAGGTGTTGATGGCTGTGTAGAGGGTGTCTGGTGGTCGAAGGTGTCGAATCTGCAGTAGAACGTGTTCAGGTCGTTAGCGAGAAGTTTACTGCCATCGATACTGGGGGGGCATGATTTGAAATTCGTGATGGTTCGCAGACCAGTCCACACTGATGCAGGGTCGTTAGCAGAAAACTGGTTTTCCAGCTTTTTTGCATAATTCTTTTTAGCCAGACCAATCTCCTTTGTTAAAGTGTTCCTGGTCTTGTTGTAGAGAATCCTGTCCCCACTCCTGTAGGCATCCTCTTTGACCTGACGAAGCTGTCTAAGTTTTGGTGTGAACCATGGTTTATCGTTATTAAATGATAAGTAGGTCCTGGTAGGGATGCATAACTCCTCACAGAAACTAATGTATGATGTTACGGTCTCTGTGAGCTCATCCAGGTCAGTGGCTGCAGCTTCAAAAATACTCCAGTCAGTGCATTCAAAACAAGCTTGTAAGACCTGCTCTGTATCGTTGGTCCATCTCTTAACAGTCCTTAATACTGGCTTAGTAGTTTTAAGTTTTTGCCTGTAAGTTGGTATAAGATGAACCAGGCAGTGATCAGAGAGTCCTAGAGCTGCTCTGGCCACGGAGCGATATGCATCTTTTATTGTTGTGTAGCAATGGTCCAGAATGTTATTGTCTCTGGTAGGGCATGTAATGTGCTGTCTGAATTTGGGCAGCTCATGTGTGAGTTTTGCCTGGTTAAAGTCCCCAAGAATGATAAAAACAGAGTCCGGGTGTTTCTGTTCTGTCTCTGTGATTAGATCAGTCAGCAGTGAAAGAGCAGTACTCACGGTCGCGTGCGGTGGGATGTAAACACTGGTCAGGATAAACGAGGAAAACTCCCGCGGCGAGTAGAACGGCTTGCAGTTAATGAGAAGCACTTCCACGTCAGGACAGCACATCTTCTTTAACACAGTTACATCCGTACACCACCTCCTGTTGATGTAAAAGCATGTCCCTCCACCGCGCGTTTTCCCCGTTGCCTCCGTGTCGCGATCTGCTCTGTACAGCTGGAAGTCCGGTAGTTGTAGTGCGCTGTCCGGAATGGCTTCGTTAAGCCAGGTTTCTGTGAAGCACAGCGCAGCAGAGTTGTTAAAGTCCTTATTTATGCGTGTGAGCAGAAATAATTCCTTCATTTTGTTAGGAAGAGAGCGTAGATTCGCGAGATGAATGCTAGGAAGCGGCATTCTGAAACCGCGTAGTCTGTTTTTGATGAGCGCGCCGGCTCGCTTTCCCCGCCTGCGCGTCTTGTAGCGCCATAGAGACGCCGCGCCGCCGAGGACAACGCTCTGCAAAACGCCGGAGAAGTCAAGAACCGGCTGGTGATCAATTGGTGTGCACTGCAGAATGTTCAGCAGCTCATCCCTGGTATAACTGATCATGTTGGATGAACACAAAACAGGAAATACAAACAAAAACATTGCAACAGCTGGGGAGCTTCGCACCGAGGCTGCCATTCTTCGGCGCCTTCCAATTCCAAACATCAGGTCACTAGCACCTAAAGCACTTATCATAAATGACATTATAACAGATAACAATCTTAATGCACTCTGTCTCACTGAAACCTGGCTGAAACAAAATGACTATATTAGTTTAAATGAAGCAACTCCTCCAGGATTCTCTTATAAGCATGAGGCTCGTCAAACTGGTCGTGGTGGTGGAGTTGCATCAATCTTTAGTGATATTCTTAATGTTAATCAGAGAAACGGACTTATGTTTACCTCCTTTGAAGTATTGGCGCTTAATGTTATGCTTTCGGATACTATGAATAAAAGGCTATCTCTCACTTTAATCACCATATATCGACCCCCAGGACCCTATGTCAATTTTCTAAAAGAGTTTTCTGATTTTATTTCTGACTTACTAGTTAAAACTGATAAAATACTAATTATAGGAGACTTTAACATCCACATAGATAACGCTAATGATACACTAGGGCTCGCATTTATGGATCTACTACATGCCCTTGGGATAAAGCAAAATGTTGTTGGTCCCACCCATCGCCTAAAGCATACTTTAGATCTAATTCTCTCTTATGGAATTGAGGTCATGGATATAGAGATTATACGACAAAGCGACGATATTACAGACCACTACCTCTTACTTTACAAGCTATGTTTACCTGGCATTAGCAGATCCGCACCAATACATCGCCTTAGTAGATCTATCGTTCCATCTACCAAAGAGGAATTCGCAAATAACTTGCCTGATCTTTCTTTATTTCGAAATGCACCCGCAAATGCAAATGACCTCGATGTAATAACTAGCAGCATGGATGCCATCTTTACTAGCACACTAAATACTGTGGCACCCATCAAATTAAAAAAGACTAGAGAAGATAAAACTACATCATGGTATAACAGTCATACGCGCGCTCTCAAAACAGCAACCCGTGCCTTGGAACGTAAATGGAAAAAAACTAATTTAGAGGTCTTTAGAATTGCGTACAAAGACAGGATGTCCAGCTATAGGAGGGCCCTCAAATCCGCCAGGGCCGAGCACCTCCGTAAACTGATAGAAAATAACCATAACAATCCTAGATTTCTATTTAACACCATTGCTAAATTAACAAACAATCGGTCATCGTTGGAACAAAATATCACACCGCAAATGAGTAGCGAAGACTTTATGAATTTTTTCAGTGATAAAATAGAAGGCTTTAGACAAAAAATAGATGTTAAAATCTCTGTACGGCCTTATACTTCAGATCCAGTAAACATTCCACTGAACCAAATTAGCCTACAGTGCTTCGAGAACATAGAACAGGCAGAGCTAGACAAAATTATAAATAGTTCTAAACCAGCTACGAGTATGCTAGACCCAATTTCAACAAAATTACTGAAAGAATTGCTACCTGTAATAGGAGAACCTCTTCTTAACGTTATCAACTCTTCTTTGTCATTAGGACATGTTCCAAACTCTTTCAAGCTCGCTGTTGTTAAGCCTATTATTAAGAAACCACAACTGGACCCCTGCAACTTAGCTAATTATAGGCCTATTTCAAATCTTCCATTTATGTCTAAAATACTAGAAAAGTTGTTTCTGCCCAATTATGCTCCTTTCTGCAGGCGAACAATGTTTTTGAGGTGTTCCAGTCAGGTTTCAGGCCTCATCACAGTACAGAAACTGCATTAGTGAAAATAACCAACGATTTACTATTAGCTGCTAACCAAGGGTGCATCTCGCTGCTAGTCCTGCTAGATCTTAGTGCCGCATTTGACACAATTGACCACAATATCCTCATAGATCGCTTAAACTCTACAGGTGTCCAGGGAACGGCTTTACAATGGTTCAAGTCATACTTAACTAATCGTTACCAGTTTGTGAATATTAATAGACAACCTTCACAAGTCAGGCCAGTAAAGTATGGGGTGCCTCAAGGATCAGTTTTAGGCCCTTTGTTGTTTACAATTTACATGCTGCCCCTTGGAGACATTATTAGAAGACACGGGATCAGCTTTCACTGCTATGCAGATGATACTCAATTATATATTTCTACTAAACCTGACGAGACGTCTAAACTATAAAAACTAACTGAGTGTATTAAAGATGTTAAAAACTGGATGACCAACAACTTCCTTCTCTTAAACTCAGACAAAACTGAACTGTTACTTATAGGACCTAAATCCTGTACACAGCAGATCTCACAACTCGACCTGCAACTAGAGGGATACAGAGTTAGCATTAGCTCTACTGTAAAAGATCTGCGTGTCATATTAGACAGCAATTTAACTTTTGAAAACCATATCTCCCATATCACAAAAACTGCATTCTTTCATCTGAGAAATATTGCTAAGTTACGAAGTATGCTATCCATCTCAGATGCAGAAAAGTTAGTTCATGCTTTTATGACTTCCAGGCTGGATTACTGTAATGCTCTGCTCGCTGGTTGCCCAGCCTCCTCTATTAACAAACTTCAGCTAGTACAAAATGCAGCCGCCAGAGTTCTTACCAGGTCTAGAAAATATGATCATATCACCCCAATTTTATCCTCGTTACACTGGCTGCCTGTTTCGTATTGAGTTTAAAATATTACTTCTTACATATAAAGCATTAAATAATCTAGCTCCTGTTTATCTAACCAACCTTCTGTCTCGCTACAATCCAACCCGCTCTTTAAGATCTCAAAACTCAGGGCTTCTGGTAGTACCCAGAATAGCAAAATAAAGTAAAGGTGGTCGAGCCTTCTCATTTATGGCTCCTAAACTCTGGAATAGCCTTCCTGATAATGTCCGAGGCTCAGACACACTCTCACAGTTCAAAACTAGATTAAAGACCTATCTTTTTCATAAAGCATACACTCAATACGTCACTTAGCTGTATGATGCATGAATGTGTTCCACACATCTCCTTTATATACACTATGAACTGCAGCTATGCTAATTATTGTCTTTGTTCTCTATTCCAACTGGGGATACTCATCCCGAGGCCCCCAGAGACTATGCAGCGCCACTGATGCAATCCAAGACCCGTGACGAGACGATTCCAAGGCTCCTTAACCCTGGACCTCGCTGTATCCTGAGCAGCTGCTTGGCGGAGTAGCAAGCAAGAGACGGATTCCTGTGACCCTCCAAGGACAGACGAGCCTCGAGTTCTCCAGCGTCCGGCGACTAGACTGCAGCTGGAGCTGCGCATCGATGGATTACTCTTCAGTGTTTGAACTCTAAGTAGTGAATATTAAACAACACTGAACTGAACTGAACTCAGCTATATACTAGCTAATAATTTACTAGCTAATAACTAAACTGACATTTTCAATTTACTATAACCTTCTATGTGAAGCTGCTTTGACACAATCTACATTGTAAAAGCGCTATACAAATAAAGGTGAATTGAAAAAAATTGAACATATAACGTTGTATATAGTAATCCACCTGTACATACACTTGTCAATTTGTATATTTGCATTTATCACTTCTATTTTTTAAATATATTTATTATCTGTTTTTTGTCCTATCTCTGTAATTCTGTTGCACTGTAGAATCTCTGTCACGAAAACAAATTTCTTGTATGTGTGAACATACCTGGCAATACCTGGTATACCTGGCATACCTAGTTTCTGATTCTGATTCTGATCAGTTCAGCATGAAACACTTGCACTGTTAAACATCATATTTCTTACCAAAGAACAGTGACCAGAGGAACCTGTAATTGGACCATAAAAACTGAACACTGTTATACTTCAGAATGACCTTTGCCAGGTAAAAAAGGGAGAAAATGAGGAGAAATACCAACATTTGAGCAACCGAATGGGACAACGTGGCATTTCACTGCTCCCAAGAGTTATTGCAACCCATTCTCTACTGTAGCCAACAAAACCAGGACTGGACCAAACGCATACAGAATTGATCGGATAAACATTTGCTGTTTAGTATAAGAAGCCGTTCCTAGTAATTCCAGCGCAGATTAACCCATGCCTCAACTGACTGAAACAGCTGTCGCCGGCACATTTAAATAAAGAAAATCCAGGACGGGTCTTGTTTACCAAAGGAATCCCCCTGACATGTACTGTACTTCACCTCGTTCCTGCGCAGCTCATTCGTCTCCCAGCACTCAATTATTCAGACTCTAACTCTATAAAAACCCCATCAATAAAAGATCGGCAGAGAGCGAGTGAGCAGGAAACGGCAGGACAAAAGCCTCTTTTACATGCGCGCACAAAAGCAATGGCAGGTAGAGGTTGGAGAGCCGCCTCGCTCTTCACGAACTCACAAAGAAGCCCGTCATCATCCTGAGAGCGCTTTTATAGAGATAAACACAGACATTGATTTGGCTCTCAGGGAAAGGTTGGTTTAGGCCTTGCTGTAAATGCTGAGCAGCATGAGCCGGGTCGAAACACAATTGCTCGAAGCAGAGCTAAATACCAGGTGAGAGAGACAGAGAAAGAGAGAGAGACTGTCAAAGAAAATGACACATCAGTCAGCCGCGCAATCCTGACAGTGAGCGTAATCGGCTAAATTAAAAATGGAAGAGCCGCTGCTCTCACCACATAAAGTCTAAGAAGAACGAATTAAAAGTGTCGTCGGGATTAATGACTGGGTGCCTGATAAAAACGGCAAATTAGGTATTAGGACGACTTAGAATTAGAATAAAGAGACACATTTGCATCATATTTGTTCTGCTGAATTAAAACGTAACACGATTCAGATCCTTTCCCATCTGCTGAGGGAGCCAATCTTACAGAGAGCAGGCAAATGTGTCAACTTTCTGACAGATATTATCATTGTTTCTTCTTACTTGTTCATGGGATTGGTCTGAATCTTAACATATTTTCAGTCTTTTGATTGTATAACCTACCTTGTCATTCACAAATTGTGGGTTGGTAAATGTTAATTTTTTGATGTTTTGTAAAAGAAGTCTTGTTTTTTTGAACTGTAAAATAGCAGTACTGGGGGGGAGGGGGTGGGGGGGTATACAATTTTTACTGAAAGAGTATGAAAAACACAAATAATGACGAAAAAGTAGTGATTTCTAAATTTACTTTGACATTACTTAATGTGTTCTTTGTGATATTTATTTTTAGTTAACTTTTTTTAATAAACACATTTCAAAAAAGTTGAAACAGAAAAGCATTTGCCATTTTGTAGTGTTTTTAAAACTTTTCACAACACTTCAAAGACGTTTAGAGATTGAAAACACTAAGTGATTAAGTGTTTCAGGTGTAATTTTGTCCCATTCCTCCTGCAAACAAGACTTAAGATGGGCAACAGTACTACCGTGCACTTCAAAATGCGCCACACATTATCTATTGGAGACAGGTCGGGACTGCAGACAGGCCAGTCAAGTACCTTATTCTTTGTTCTTTCTTTACCTTACTCATTGTTTTGTTTAAATATGCATGGGCGTCCTTTGATAAGAAGGCAACATATGGTGCTCAAAATCTCTATGTATTTTTCAGCATTAATGGTGTTATAACAGAAGTGCAAACTACCTTTGCAAAGGGCACTGACACAACCCCATACCATGACAGACCCTGGCTTTTGAACTTGTTGTTGGTAACAGTCTGAATGATCTTTTTCTTCTTTGGTTCAGAGCACACGGTGTCCATTTCTCCCCAAAAAATACCTGAAATTTTGATTCATCTGACCACAGTACACATTTTCATTGTGTGATGGTCTATGTCAGATGCCTCCGAGCGCAGAGAAGTTGATGGTGCTTATGGATACTGTTAACATAGGGCTTTCTTTTGGCACAGTACAGTTTTAACTGGCATTTGTGGATGTAAGTACGTATTGCGGTACTGGACAAAGGTTTGCCAAGGTAGTGCTGAGCCCATGTGGTAATATCACTTGAATGAATGACAATTCTTGATGCAGTGCTGCCTGAGCACCCTTGTCCATTATGCACTGAAATTCCTCCAGATGTCAGATTATGTTATCCTCCAGATTATTTAATTATGTTATGCACTGTTCAAGGTGAAATATACAAATTTCTTCCTATCTTTCTTTGAAAAAACACTGTTTTTAAACTTTTCAATAATTTTCTCATGGATTTGTTGTCAAACGGGATCCTCAGCCCATCTTTGCTCCTAAAGAACTAGACCTTTCTTGGCTGCTGCTTTTGTACCAAATCATAATTACAATCTACAGTTGAAACCACCCGTTTCAAAATCACATAATTATTTAACCAAACTGCTCTTGTCCAAACTCTTTTTGGAATGTGTTGCATGTCTGAATAACAGAAAAAAAATTATATTTATTCATTCATTTTCCTTCAGCTTAGTCTCTATTTCAGAGGTCGCCACAGTGGAATGAACAGCCAACTATTCCAGCATATGCTTTACGCAGCAGATACCCTTCCAGCCACAACCCAGTACTGGACACCCACACACTCATTCACACACACACACACATATCCTGCGGCCAATTTAGTTTATTCAATTCAACTATAGCGCATGTCTTTGGACTGTGGGGGAATCTGCACCACCTGAAGAAACCCCCACGATCAACAGGAGAACATGCAAACTCCACACAGAAATGCCAACTGGGACTCGAATAAGCGACCTTCTTTTGTGACAGTGCTAACCACTGAACCACCATGCTTCTCAAAATGTATATTTACAATAAATTCTGTTGATATTGTCAAAGTAAATTTATGAATCCCTACTTTCTTGTTTTAGTTGGATTTTCCCTACTGTCCCAACTTGATTTGAGGTTGTATATGGGTAGTATTTTTATATTTACATTGCTAATTTCATTTTTTCCAATGATTTTGCATTTCAGAATCAAGTCTGACCTGATCCTTCAGAAATTATTCTAATTCGATGCTCATTTGTGATTAATATTATCATTGTTGGTGTCATGTATTGCTTAATATTCCATGATTTGGCAACATTTGCAATACACAGTCATGCCAACAAAGCTCATTTGAATTTAATATGAGACAATCGTCAAGAGAGGCAAAGAATGTGTGGGCCATTCAGAGCTTTCTGTAGCTCCATCCGTTCATTTTTTTCCCAGACCTTCCCATGATGCCTCAGTCGTGGGATAATCGTAGTACGACTTGCCAAAGATAATCCCTCTCGATCCCTCTAATTGACACTGTCTGACTTGCTCTTCATCTCCCCCTACACAGACAACACACACACATACAGTCATGCTGTCAAGACATGAACATGCGTACATGTTTGCACACAAACACACACCATAATGCCACACTGATTATTGATTTTACAGCGTTTGAGGACTCCAATGACTACTGAAAATAGACAGAATGTGGAAAATATCTTTGTGCAATTGAGAGGATGAGATAAATAAAAGCAAGAGCTCCATTTGTTTTTCATAAGGGAATGGAGCAAGGATGAGAAATATGGAGAAAAAGGGGGAGGCAAATAGAGTAGTGTAAAAGTTCTGACCAAACACTCCCACCATGCTGAGATATAAATAGAAAGAGAGAGAGAGAGAGAGAGAGAGAGAGAGAGAGAGAGAGGCATAGCAGATAATGAGTAAAATAAAGAAAAAAAAATCAACCACCACTGGATTTTGTTCTTAGATACACTGACGCCAATTAGCATAATGAGCACAGAAATACAATAAAAGAAAGGGAAGAGCGAGCGGAGGAGTGAAGAAAAACAGAGGAGAGGGGAAATGACGGAGCGAATGGAGGGTTATTGGAAGATATAGAGATGATATGAAACCATTTTGGAAGGGGTGAAATTAGCATAGCTATTTCTGTGCATTTCATTGGGGAGGGAGAGAAAGAAAGAGACAGAGAGAGAAAGAAAGACAGAGAGAGAAAGAAAGAAGGAGAGAGAGAGAGAGAGAGAGAGAGAGAGAGAGAGAGAGAGGGAGGAGGAGAAGAAAAGTAGTGAGGGGAATGAAAAAGAGCAACAGAGAAAGAAAAAAGTTTAAAGTTAATTTAACGCAATATAAAGTTAGCAATGGGTGACGTTTAAATTGTACTTTACTTATCTATTATGCCTATATTTAAGAATATTAATCTTTTTCTCACTATACAAAATTAACAGCCATTTAATGTTTTAATGTGTTGCTTATTGTTCATTCCAACCTCCTACCTGACAATAATCCTATGGGCCCTATCAAACACCCCGCACAATAAGGCACAAGACGTGTTTGGCACGATTTGTTTCTATTTTCAGACCACCACAACCCCAATTTTCACGTTTTGCACCACATTGTTTAAATAGCAAATCCATTTGCTCACTTTGAGGACTCATGGGTGTGCTGGTCTAAAATAGCCAGCAGCTAGCTCTCAGCAACTCTCAAATAGTCACCCACTGAAGCTAAGCAGGGCTGCGCCCAGTCAGTACCTTGATGGGAGACCACATGAGAAAGCTAGGTTGCTGCTGCAAGTGGAATTAGTGAGGCCAACAGGGGGCGCTCAACCTGTGGTCTGTGTGGGTCCTAATGCCCCAGTTTACTGCTCAGTGAGCGCCATCTTTCGGATGAGATGTTAAATTGAGGTCCTCACTCTCTGGTCATTAAAAATCTTAGGATTTTCTTTGAAAAATAGTAGGGGTTTAACTGTCCATTATGGCCTTCTAACTATCCCCATATCATAATTGGCTAAATTACTCTCCTCTCCACCAATCAGCTGGTGTGTGGTCTGGCGTAATATGGCTGCTGTCGCGTCATCCAGGTGGATGCTGCACCCTTTAAAATAAAAGAAGTAGTACCTGGATGACCTTATACTTTTGAAGAGACTGAAGTGTGCATGCAGAGTACACTTTACTATCCCAAGAGGCCACAGGGGAGAATGGTAGAATGGAAGTGAAGAGATGCACTGCCATGGAAGTGGTCTCCATCTCCGCCGGCACACTGTTGTTGTACAGCGCTCAACAACGGTGGGCTCCTGTTGCTCCTGTTCTGCCATAGCTGCCTGGCGTACCTCACTGTCCCTGTCTGCTATCTATTGCCATTGTCTTTTCTAATAAGACACCATTTTCTTTTCCTGGTGTACACTTAACCCAAAACTAATGTTAAAGAGCAAACATTTTAAACACTAGCCGATATTTTGAATATTAAATATAAATATTATATGCATACATATACATTCATAAAAATGTTGACTATCTGATAAGCTGATTGAACGATAAGCAAATGTCTGACTAATGCAGTTCATTTACAATAGCATAGTTTTGAAAGCAATCTGTCATTTGAAGTGTAAAACTCAGTGATGAGAATAATGGCATTATAAATAAACAGCATCATTTTATTCAGTAATGATTAATCAAATAAGTAACTGCTTCCCACTTTATAACGCCATTCCCAACAAAAATTGTGGCATTATATAATTGATTTATAATTTGCCATTGAACTCACTGAAGCACATTTCATCTGCCTGCTCTGGTGTGTGTGAGGGGGGCATATGATTGGCTGATGATGATTGGCGTGTGTGTGTGTGTGTGTGTGTGTGTAGGGGAGGGACAACCACATAACTGATGATGGGGTGGACGGAGCCAGTGCATTAAAGCAACTAAAATAGTTTAGTATTGTTCTGACAAGCGGAAATAATCAAAAGCAAAACAAGTCACTCACTCAATCTCCTTTAGCTTTTTTAAGTAGCATGCCAACACTGGTTAAATGGCACCTTTTCATATTAAAAATGTTGCCAAACAACAGGCATATGCTATCAATTTTAAATGTCAAAAAGCATATATATGTTTTTATGACTTCAAGGTTAGATTATTGTAAAGAACTACTGTATTTACGCTAAAAAACAAGCTTCAAGCTTCAATTGCATTACAATCTTTTACATCCACTATGTTCAATTAAATCTTGCCAATCAATTATACCTACACTGAAAAAACCCACCTGTAATTTTATGGTTTATTTCCGGAAGCTGGGGTGCCAAAAAAAAAAAAAAAGTAAAATAATGGCCGTTAAATTACAGAAATATACTGTAAAATAACGGATATTAAAATTACAGAAATTTCCTTAAATTTAAGTTTCTGGTAAATTTCTGTAATTTATTATCTGTTATTTTACAGTAAATTTGTATAATTTAAAGGCCGTTAATTTACATTTTTTTGGCACCCCAGCTGCTGAAAATAAACTGTAAAATTACAGATTTTTTTATAGAGTAGAATATTAAAATCAACTGCAGGCAGTTAATCAAGTATACTTAAACTTCTTAACAGCCTTCCTAGTATATAGTTGGGCAAGTAGGCAAACCCTGTTACTTTAAATCTAGATTAAAATCACATCTCTTTGCACTAGCAAATAATACAAAACATAAAAATTCAAAACCCCTAAGGAATTGTGAGGCTGCATCAATCAGAGCAACCAGAATAGGGAAAAATTCCCAAAAAGACATTGTAAGGAGAATGGATTATTCACTCATGTTATACAATCTGTCTCTCCTTATTCTGAGGTTCACGTTATCTTGGATCCGGTCCATATCCAGAGCAGATGGTTGTCATGCACAGAGGAAGACCGTGCCGCACCATGATGCACATCCATCGTTCTCAAGGCCACTGATATTTTTAGACTGCCTCTTAACCATTTGGCCAGAGGATAACAGCTCCCCTGAAAAAGCCTAGATTTCTCCCAAGGTTTGTTCTCAACTTCTGTCAATTGGTGGAGTTCTGTCCACTGTCGTCTCTAGCTTGCTTAGTCGGAGTGGAGCTGCTCTCTTCATCCTCCAATTATGACATTCATATTAAATTATTATATTAACGAAGAACTACACTACAATTACCCTTCTGCCTGCCTGATACGCTGAATGTGTCCCATAAACTAAAATATCATGGCTTTTTATCCTTTTCCTGTTTATGTAAAGCAGCTTTGACACAGTCTACATTGTATAAAATGCTACAGAAATATAAGTGACTTGACTTGATAGTTTAAGATCTCCTCTTTTTCTGACAAAGGGTGCAGACTTGCTTGTCTTCCATAGGCTTTTATGTGATTACATATGCTCACAGTGCTTTCTATTGTATAATTGTCTCGCCTAATCTGTTGTCTGTTTACTAGACTTACATAATATTAGTCTCGATAATCCATTCTGTCTTGATTGCCTGTTGGACAGTTTTTTTTACCCTGGATGAAAGTAAACCTGTTGTAGGAGACCTAAAAATTCTTTAAATTCATACGTTTCAAATAACTGTTCACTGAAACATTCTTTGAGCAAACCCAACATTGTCTCTTCTATAGCATTGCTGCTTATTTTTAAATAATATTGATTGATTGATTGATTGATTTAGATCAGATCCAGGTCGTGTAATTGGGAGGCTCAGCTCGCTCCTGATCAAAACATCTCATTCATTCAGCTTTTTTTTTTTTTTTTTTCAAACACAAAACAGTGACTTGTTCATTTATGGTAAGATATTCATTCAGAGCATCCAACTAATGAAATGCTCTTTGCTATTTACTCTCACATTAATGAACAAAAACATGAGTCATTGCATGGGAATGAACAGGAGCGTTCGTTCACCTAGAAGCTTCATTCAACAAAGCAACGCTAATATCACTAAGCAGGGAATCCGCCACAAAATACTAGCATCAAGTTGTGCATCTCATTTTCTTTAGAAAACATTACACTCATTTAACCTTTATATGTTTGCTCAACAAATGCACACAGCTTTCAGGCACTCCTCCATTCAATACATGTGCAAACACACAAAGCTTGTCCTTGTTTAGCATTTAATTGCAGAAAAGCAGACAGAGAGTGGACTGTATAATTAAAGCCGGAGGGAGACTCTTCTATTTAGAGGAAAGATCTTTGCATTAGATCACCATTAAAAAAACTGAATAACCGCAATCCACTCACAATCCCACACCCATGTAAATAAAAACAGCAGCTCAGATAGAAAAATCATGCATCACCAAGTGGAAGCTGTTTATTTATATTTTGTAAAATAAATGCCAATGTACAAAGTACAATGACAAATGTGAAAGAGCAGGGCCTAAAACTGACTAACTTAAATCATGTTTGTAACTCAAATAAAGCCTTTTAAAACGCGTTTACTGAAAATCCATATTATTTTTATTAGAAATTTAACCATAAAAAAAATTATAAAAATGTTCTTGTTTGTCTTTGAACGTCCTCAACATTTCCAGCTTTCATTAAAAGTACATTTTGCCATGAACAAACAACTGTCTGTGATGGTTGCTAACAAAAATGTTAGCTGTCATCTTTTTACACTTAAAAGACAGTCATATTCCTCAAACTTAATTGGTAAAAATGTTAGCTGTCATCTTTTTACACTTAAAAGACAGTTATATTCTTCGAACTTAATTGGTAAAAAAGTTTAATGTTTTTTTTATTTATTTTCTCAATTTTTTTTTTAAACACACACACACATATTTATATATATATATATATATATATATA
>CAIGQQ010000306.1:3227838-3244052 GCA_903798035.1 Danio albolineatus
TTTCTCTTCATTTTAGACATGTGTGAAAGTGAAGCACTGTATTTGTTTAAACAGTAAAAAAGCTTAGAAAAGTGAAATCATTTCAATTACATTGTAAAATGCCATTATACTGTTAAGGTAGATCTGCTGTCCAATGCAAAGTATGCAGAGGTGCAATTTTAAATATTTAAAAAAATATTTTGTGTAATGAATTGAATAAATTTAAACAATTTGAATTGTCTGGATTGGTTTTATTTTTTATTCATTAATAAGTAACAATAATTTAATAATAGATAAAAAGAACCCTTAAATGGTTCTAAATAGAACCATCTAACTTGAATTCAAAGAACCATTTGGGGTTCTATTTAATGAACCCTTAAAATGGTTCTATATAGAACCTTTTTGGGGTTCCATATATGAAGCGATTGATAGAACCATTTTTGGTTCTATATAGAACCGTTTGTTTTAAGAGTGTAGTATACAAACTGGCATACTTACAGTTTTTCTTAGCTGTTTACACACAATTACTTGTACTTCAGACACAATGACTACAACATGTAGCTGATGCAATGACCCCCTGAACCAATCGTGATAAACTACAAGCACAATTCCTGCTTTAACCTGTTACCCAGCACTCACTTTTGGGGATTTGCACCTACCTAACTTTAATATAGTAACAGTTCTTGACTCCAGTAAGCTACAAACACAAACCAGTAAGCTACAAACACAAACCAGGTATCAGGCTTTACTGTGATAAAAGGGGAAGTGTCATGCTCAAAAATCTAAAAAGTTATACATTATGAAGTCATGGAAACAAAAAAGTATTGTGTGCAATATTTGTTTTTCCATACCGTAAGACTTTGAGTTCTCAAATCCTTTGATCTCTTTGACAATTCAAACATGAGCTGGAAACACAGACAAATCGGCTCTTCCCTTCATTTACATTTGAAGTATCTCCAAACTTGCACCCTCTTCTCACTTAACTCTCACAAACTGGTCATCTCAAAGTATGAATTGTTCAATATCAATGCAAGTGACTTTACCTATCATGTTTGATATCATTTGAAATGTCTCAGTGCGACTGGTACAATGGTCTCATTCTCTCAGAAATAAACATAACCAAAATAATAAATATATAACTTCAGGTATCTTTTGCACCACTGCTAAGGGTGTGCCTTCACCGGGGGTTTCTTATTCAAATGCCTTTTAGGAAGTAACCCTTACTGAATGTAAATGCCTTTTGTTATTCAACACACACCCCTTCTATTTCTTGGTTTTGACTACTTAAGGAGCAGTTTCCAGCTGGCCGGGGTGCTTCTGTAGTCAGAGTGGCCCATAGTACGGACTTTCCTAAACTTCACACTATGTATATGTGAAGTCAGGTATGCATCTTTTGATTACGGATTTATCTTTGAGAATTTGATGTTTTGTATTGATTGTTTATGAATTGACTGAATGAATTGGCATAATACGCATTTACCTGACTAATAAATTGTTATATTTGAATTTATCCTTGTTACTTTGAAATTATTTACTCAATTAGGTTAAGTATGTGCTAGATTTCATGATAGGCGAAACATAACACATGTTAGATGAAAATCCTAGAAATTCCAACCTATTGTTTGACCTTAGCTTTGTTATTCGTTGCAGTCACTATGGGGAGCTAGGGTTAATGCATTAAAATGAAATTGATCACTTCTTACATGGTACTAGCAATTGACCGCTGATTATTGTTTCGACATTAATTAAGTTGTACATAGTATGATAAAAGTACTATTGGGGCTAGGGTTAATGCATTAAGATGAAAATGATCACATTTTACATGGTACTGGCGATTTGACCTCTGGTTAAATATTTCGACTATGATTATTTAACTAAGTTGTTACATAGATGATTGTAAGAATCAAATGAGATTACTATTTAAATAATGACATCGTCTGTCTGTCTATTAAAAAGTATTAATCATCAACCTCTAACTATTGACCAGACTAGTGAGCTTATGAAGTATTACAGCCGGCGTAATATAACAAAGGTTCACAACAAAAGAGTAAATAAGAGTAAAAGTACTATGGGGGCCAGGGTTAATGCATTAAGGTGTAGTAAGCCAAAGGAGCTAAAACATCCTTACATGGTACTGGTGATTAACCTCTGATTAAATATTTCAATCATGATTAAATTGTTACATGATTATGTCAATTATGGGGGGCTGAAGCTACAAGTTTCTGGTGGTTAATCTCTGATCATTGTTTGGAATCTAATTAAGTTGCTACATAGGAAAAATCGGTAGGAGTTATAAGATCATTCAAATATATATCAAAATATCCCATAAACAGCTAAATTAATAAAGTAATACAAATTATAAATTGGAGTCAGATGATCAAAACGAGGATAAACGCATTAATCTTCTCAACCATCTCATACCAAAATTGGAGTTAGATATGAGTTAAACTTGAAATAAATCAACATTGTGCCCTGGAAAGACAAAACAGGCAGTGAACCTTCATCCAGCAGTAGACACCGCCGTTGGACTATTTGGCTGGACCTTACAATACGCAAACACAGGGAAACATTAATGTAATGTCCTAGAAAAAAAATCACTTTAAAGCAAAGTGTCTCCTGAGTTTATATTTCAAATCTGATTAAGATAGCATGCAAAATGAGATTTCTGTAAAAGTTTTCTCAGACTATACTAGTGTCCTGCTTTCCCTCACCGTCAGAGGCATTTTCTCAAAACTGACCATCCTACACTAAAACATAAACAGTTGCTGAATAATCTGGTCTACATTCACAGTTCATGTATCTTTGGAAAGAAGACACTTTGGGCTTTATTATCCATCATCTAGAGCAGTGTTTCTCAACTGGTGGGTTGCGACCCAAAAGTGGGTCGCAGGAACATTTTCAGTGGGTCGCGGAGTGTGTGGTCAAAAAAAACCAACAAAATTTAAATTTTTTAATTATTTTGCGTATACCGGACTTTTATTTTGAAATGTGCGCGTCACGTTGCCGAGCAACATAGAGAATCAGCTGGTGGAACTGTCATGATAAGACGCTGAAAAAGAAATTCAGTGAAGTAAGCCTCTCCCAGTTTTCGCGATCTGAGAGTGCGATCAAACCCATCCCATTCAAACTATGTATGTGTGAAAGTGGCTTGTCTTCCTTGGTGCAGTTTGACTCCAAGCAGAGAAACAGGTGGGACAAAGAGCGCGATCTTCGGGTAGCACTGTCTACCATCACTCCTAACTTTGAAACTCTTATTACATCAGTAAAGCACATCCTCAGTTATCTCATTATCTTCCCAAATTACTGTTAAGTGAAACATATGTTTATAATTACTGTCATATTAGATGTAAAAATGGTTATGAATATTTTAATCATTTTACAATTTG
Organism: Danio albolineatus; assembly: GCA_903798035.1. Classification (NCBI taxonomy): domain Eukaryota; kingdom Metazoa; phylum Chordata; class Actinopteri; order Cypriniformes; family Danionidae; genus Danio; species Danio albolineatus. Next base: position 3,231,204 of record CAIGQQ010000306.1, read on the forward strand.
CTGGTTTGTTGTGTTCAACAGGATCAGTGTTAATGTTTTATTAACAGTTCAGTTTTATTTATGGTTATAACCTTTCCTTACCCTAACCACTGTTTACAGTGTGTGTCGTTTTTACTTTATAACATTTATATAATTTGATACATTTTGTTAAATGTCAGCAATAAAATATTGTTTATTTGTAAGTCTTGCTGATTTTCTCATGAGTTTTCTGTCATTACTTGTGTATGTTAACAAATAAATACAAATTGATTATAATTCCTAAAATTATATTACAGTTCCTAAAAATTTGGGTCGCGGCTTGATGACCATGTAAAAATGTGGGTTGAGAACCACTGATCTACAGTTTACAATGCTCAAAATGAAAAAAATTTATAGATGCCTAGTAATGTAAAAACAAAATGCACCACACTAAACATTTTACTATTTCATGAACAAATATATGAAATTAGTTTGTCAAGAATACCCGTGTTCTTTTTGTGTAATCTATTCATAAACACTGACATATGGAAAAACAACGCCTCAGTGCATCCACGACGGGGTGCTGGCTAAAGGGTTAAACTCAAATTACATCAAATCACCACACACAATTCTCTGCATTTGGCACAATTCTCTCTGCATTTGGCACAGTTTTCACAAGGAACACACTGTCATTCAAAATTGTAAAGTTAGTTGCCTCACTTTGCACACATGGGTCCTAATGCCCTAGAATTTTGAAGGGGAAACCATACTGTCACTTTCAGATGAGACATTAAACCGAGGTCCTGACTCTCTCAATAAAAATCCCATGACACTTCTCGTAAGGACTGCCCTCACTAACACCACTTCCAACAGCAACCTAGTTTTCCCATGTGGTCTCCTATCCAGATACTGACCAGGCTCAGCCCCGCTTAGCTTCAGTGAGTAACCGGTCTTGGGCTGCAGGGTGATACAGCTGTGGCTTATGTATTAGTTTTATTCTTTTTAATCACAGTTGATAAAAATAGTCTGCAGACACATTTTGTTTGACATTCTCCCTTTGCACGTCATCAGATCAGGAAAGAGCCATTAGTGATGATCTGTCCCCATTAGCTCAGGATGTTTGTCTTGTTTTTTTAATCTGCCACTATGCTGACACATAGGCATTTGTAGCTCCGCCCTCCTTTTAAAAAAATGGCTGGAAGCTAAATCTCATTTGAATTTAAAGCAACAGTCACTAAAATGGCACAATTAAGTTAAAAGTGGCAGTGTCAAAGAGTTATAAAAAATCATTTGTTTGGTATTTTGTGCTGAAACTTTTTATATCAAACATATATTTTTCTTTAAAATAAAGGCTTGCTTTAATGTGCTGCTATTTCACAGCCAGACATACTAGCATTCTATCACTTTAGTGCATTTAAACATCCACACTATTATTAGGGTCAGTGTAGACATAAGTCCACTATAGCCTGATTGTGGGACACTCCTCATCCGTCGTCTCTTCTTTCACTCTTCCTATAGCCCTCTCTCATTTCCCCATTTGCAAGCCAATCTCTGATTTCCAGATTGAGCCTAGAGTGCCACTTTCTTTTAATGATGCCACAAACTGTTTTAGTGTCTTTTTCAGCACTCCTAAAAGTGATTCTCTCCACCCTTTCAGCAGCCTTGAGAGGAAAAAAACTATTAAATCGATACCGCATAATGACAGACGCTTATTATTTATGAACTGCTGCTATTAGGATGACAAACGTTTCATTAAATATTCATAAACATTTTTAAGAGCATTGTTGTCTTGTGATATTATTGCAGCATGAGTACAGTAAATGGGTTGGATATGAGGTAATGCATTAGGTCCGTTTGTTTGTTTTCTCCTCATAACCACTAGACGGCACCAGATGAGCACTGTGAGGAACAGATGAACACGCAGCTCAGAAACTAAAGAGTCCAATCAGAAAAATAAAACACACCCTTGCTTCACATACTTTGCAGGAGATGTTTATATTTAATGCTTTTAAAACTGGAGAAATCCCCTTTAACACACACACACCATACTTTTCAACATTGGGATGTGAAAATAAGGGATACGCCCACCATAATAAGGGATATATACCCCCCCCCCCCCCCCCCCCCCCAAAAAAAAAAATGAAATGTTCTTCTGGAGCAGTTTCATTGTAAATAAACACTTGAACGGTGAATAATATTTTTTATCATTATTATTTACAAAACAAAATCTGATAGTGTACATTAGCAAACAGTTCAGCTTATTAAAATTAGCGATTATAAAGAAATAGAATCAAGTTATCAAATCTCATAAATCTTTTTCTCACTGTATAACTTTATAACTCATTACGAATAAAGAGCATTGAATGAAACTTATTTATTTAGATTTTTTGTTTGATTACATTAAATAACAGAGGTGTCACTTTAAAAATGCACACATCTAACGTTATAATGAAAGCATTCGATTGCTTTCCTAACGTTTTATGCTTATTTAGGACAAAATTAGTTGTGTTTGAAAAAAAAAAAAACCCATCAAGATCATCGTCTTTAGATGTTATTATTATTAATTATGTGTATATGTCTGTTCAAACACGCACCCAAAACCCAGTATCCACTTTCGCTCTGCTTCAAACCACATGTACAGAATCCATTTGGGAAACAGCGTCTATTTATCACTATAGAGCGCGTCAGTTGACAGTCACTCACCGATTTATGACTGTTTTGAGGAGCGACGGCATCTGTATTGAAAAGGAAAGGGAATCGCGCCGTTTTTATATTTATTTCAAAGTGTTTCATGCCTAAATAAACCGAAAGCACAGAACTGACTCACATTTAAGAGCAACCCCTGGTGGTTTGGCGGTATGGGTTGCGTATACAGTAGGGAGGATCGGCTCTTTAATATTTATTGCCACCCTTCAGAGAAAGACTTTAAAAAAAGGGAGAAATACGGGAAATACCTTTACGGAATGATAGCGGGATAAAACTGTAAAATATGGGAGAATTCCGGGAAAAACGAGATGGTTGACAGGTATAACTCACACACACACATGCACACAATGTCTTTAAATTGAATCTTGAAACAATTCTTAATCAGTGTTGCCAACTTAGCAATTTTGTTGCTAGATTTAGCAACTTTTTTATACTACACCCCCCCTCCCCACAGTGGCTTCACTCAGAGTAAACTGCTAGCTCAGATTGTTTTTCATAACTGTTAATTTACTGATATTCATGTTTAATTGTTGGGAATTTAGGTAGCAATAAATTCCAGTAGTGCTATATTTGGTGTGACTTTCACAAATGTATTAATTTATTTATAACATTAATTAATAAAGTTAAGAAGAGTAAGTACACAAGCTGTCATTATTTAAAAGAATGTAACTGTTTCTTATCAGTGTCGTAATATTTAAAAGAGTTTGTATTACTTTTACAAATAGTCAACTATATATTTCATACAAATCTAAATGGACATATTTCAAATAATGTTTTTGCTGAGATGGCCGGTTAATTTGAGAAAACATGAATTATTTTGTATACTACATAAAGATGTAGTTTTGAGTTGCGATTACGCAATGACATCATCACATAAAGTAATATGTTAATAAGATCCTATTTGTTGTGCATCCGGATGTAATGTTTCAATATAATATACGTAATACACAGCACCTCAGAGAGTAGAGGCATGATAGATTTACGCTTGTCAGATACTACGTGATGATGTCACTGATATGCAAATTAGTGTGATGTCATCTGGCAACATTTAGCTACATTTCGGTCAGCCTTTAGCTACTTTTGATTGGAAACAGTTGGCAGCAATGTTCTTAATGTTACAGTTCACTCACAAACGAACATGACATAACATTACATACACTAAAAATTAAATGTTATGTCTCATTGGTGTGCATGACTTACTAACTATTTCAAAATCCACAATCACAATGATGCATTACTTATCAATTAATTGATATTTGTGTACCTCAACAAGTATAGTCATAAGATAATGATACATTTGTATATAAATAGCTAATTATTTATTAAAGCAGACAACTGGACATTTAAGTGCTTTGGCTATACTGGGGTTATTAATGTATAGCTTTATATTATTAGTTAATGTAATATGCTATTAGAGAATTACATTAAACAAATAACAGTTTTAACGATTACTACTATTCTATTACTATTAATGTTTAAATCATAAAGAATGCTCATTTGTTCCTGATGAAGTTATTCATAAATCCTGTATTAAAGATATAGTTTACCCAAAAAATAACTATTTACATGCTATTTACTCACCCTCAAGTGGTTCTGAACTTTTATGAGGTTCTTTACACTGTTAAACACAAAAGAAGATATTTAGAAGGATTTTGAAAGCCTGTGTAACCATTGACTTCCATAGCAGGGAAAACAAATACTATGGAAGTCAATGGCTAAAGGTTTCTAACATTCTTCAAAATATTTCCTTTTCAGTTCAACAGAAAGTCAAACAGGTTTGGAACAAGTAAAGGGTAAGAGATGACATAAATTTGATGTTTTGGGTGAACTACCCTTTTAACCCATGATTCTCTGTCCATCAGTAAAGTATTAATGCATATTAGTGCACTAGTATTGTAGTGTTACCATAAATGTCACTCATAAAAATCAGCTCCAAATTATTATAGCTATCAAAACAGGCAATACACTCTTCAGCATCTAAAGCTGCCACTATTATTAAAAGTTTGAACAGGAACACTTTCCAGAATGTTGCCTTTAACCTCTGTTTTGATACAATCTCATTAATGACCCACAGAGGGCTCGCTTGCGTCAAGAGAGTGGCAGCACAGATCGATCAAAACCGAGTTAACCTGAACCCGTTCCCAGTGCCACTATCAACAGAGAAACTTCTGCTGAGGTCTGTGTGATCAATGTCACCCTCTGGAGGTCAGGACCCAACATCTGTGCTTACCAGCTGCCTGGAGGATCATTTACTGGTGGTGGTGCTGTTGTTTAGCAGGTGGAGGATGTCATGTACAGTATGTACAGCAGACACTGGAGCATGTATTCTCTCTGGATTGAAAAATTTTATAGCCAGAGGAGCCAAAAATGGAACAAATATGCAAGGCGTACTGAGCATTTATCAGCTTGGCTCAAAGAAGAGAGAAAGCAAAGCATGAGTTGAAATAAGATTACTACACTGCTCACGATCAAGCAAAAAAAAAAAAAAAAAGTGCTTTTATTATTTATACATGGAATGGATTCATGCAATATTTTGTGTTTCCAAGCAAGTTAAATTGCCAATTTTGGATGGAAAAACAGCTACAGAATTATTGAGTTATCTGATGCAAACCACACGCCTCTGGTACAGTTTGCTTTAAACATGTTCAAAATACAGAGTTGTCATTCTCAACATCACTGATGTTCAAAACATTCATTCATTTATTCATTTATTCATTTATTCATTCATTCATTCATTTTCTTTTCGGCTTAGTGTCAGGGTTCTGCCACTCTGGTCTTGTTAATTCTTGTTTTAGAGTCCAGACACTAGTCCTGTGATGTCTTGTGTGTTGTGCTCGACTCAAGTTTTCTCGGGTCGAGCACTGCTTTTCTGTTATTGTGTGTGTCTCTGTATGAGTGCCATCGAGCCCGCTTGGGCTGTGTGCGTTCCCGCTTGATGTGGGCACGTGAGGTCTGGGTGTGTTTGCGATGTGCGCTCTCGTCCTGGTGTTCATTTGTCTGCAGCATGGCGTTTCATTCCCAGCGTCTAAGTATAGTTGGTTTCAGTTGGCGCAGGGATGAAACATGCACGTTGCCTGTTTGAGTGCATGGTGATTATTATTATTATTATTATTATTATTATTATCATCATTATTATTATTATTATTATTATTATTATTATTATTCATAATAATTCGGATGTCTTTTATATATTTTTTATTTTTTGAAAAGTCTACTTTTACAATTTGACACAAGCAAACCACTGCAGAAATGTTCTAACCAACAGGCCCATGTCATATACAGTAGGCTATATTTCTTAATAAATAACCTACTGTAGAATAAAAGCATTACTGTATGCTATGTTTTTTTTGTTTTCGCAAGCTTTTAAGCAATGACTGTAAAAAAATATACTAGCTTTTGGTAACTTACTTCTTCTGGTGGATTTATGCGAGAAGATGATGCGCAAGAGAAATTTGAGGTCATCAAAAATTGTACACAGCGGCCTCTGGTGGATTTGCAAAAACAAAAACTCTGAGCAGACGTAACTCCAAATGTAATTTTGTTGCGGCTGTTTATATTCACTGACATTGACTGCATTTTTAGTAGCTTGTGTTTTTGTGATATGTAATGAACCTTGTGTGTATTTGACAGACAGCAGCAGCTTATTTGCATTTAATGAGACAGATTAAAACAGCATGTTTTTGCAAAAAAATGGGGTATTTACTACACAGTATAATAAAGGATCCAAAGAGTATTCAGAGCTGAAAAACCACAATATTCTCATGCCACATTATCGGGGCATCTGAAATTTATATTACATCTTGTTAAAAGGGGCCCAACAGGTCACTGTGTGTCTGACAGCTTTTAGTTTTATTAGACTATCACGAACCATAATGGATAAATGCTTTCCAATAGAACTGATTAAAGTAAATTATCTAAATGTATTCATATGTATTTTTATATTCTGGGTAAGGTATAAAACTAAAAAAAATGTTCAATTAAATATTGTAGGCTGACATTTCCAATAATTCTGATAAGTGTAAGAGTGCTGCGCATTCATGTGCACAGGAGATAATCACAGTTGCGGTAAAATCAAATGCTGAATCAAAACTTTTTAAAAATCCTGAATTAATATTGGAGTTACTTTTGTGAGCTGGAGGAAGGACGACACCATGGCTGAAGTATTTCTGCTTTTTTAAAAACTATTTTAGTCATGCAAAGCTTATGTAGATTGTGTTGTGTTATGAATGGGCTATATGCACTGAAGTGCTGTTTAGTCACCGAAATCTTTCCATTTCCTTGATGTGACTATTTTCAGTTTTATAAGGGACCTTTTACAGCATTGATAATGCAGATTTTTATTTAGTTTAACAACAACACATCAGTAAATAGCGCTATTCTACCTAGCATGCTTTACGGAGCTGATGTTGGTTTTATATTCACATCACATTGGTTCATTTTTAAACAATGACAGCCTGTGACTTGCTCCCTATGTTGTTTACCATGCTACTTTGAACATTTGCACTGAAATAGCATGTAAGCATGGCTTAGCAATAAGTGTAATTCCTGCACGCCGCCGGCTAACCACTAACTACATATCTAGCTGATGAATGACATGAGCTGTCTGCTGTCATCTTTAAGGTGCGCGTGTTCGTGCTTCAGGAGGCGTGGCTTTGGACGGCAGAGGAGGGACTGTGTTTCAAAGCTATTATGCTAACTGGTTAGCATTTTGACAGATCACCTACTACACCTTTATTATTTCTGAAAGCACATAGTTTTATTATTATTATTTTTTATACCAAAAAATGCTTCTTGATTTAAGAATTTTTAGATGTTCAGACCAGAAAAAGACCAAAACTCTAAGTATTTTTTTTTTTTGGAGTTCAGTACTTATCCAACAAATATGAACTGTCATAATTCATTGCAACGAAAAGAGCAGCAAGTGCAGACGTTTTCTATTGCAGTATTGTCCTTCAAATCATCTAGTAACTAAAAGGATATGCTCAAATTTTATGGCATAAATGTTTAAAAATGGCATTAATTTCCATTTAAAATGCCACCAATGTTCTGCCTTTCTCTTCTATTGACTTGCACTTTTTTAGCTGACTTCAGCGCAGTTTATATTCCTTACTTTTTGCTACAGCGTGTCGCATTTCTCCATTAAAAACATCCAAGTGAAGACTCATTTGAAATAGCTCAGCAGGTGACAAAAGCACTTTCAAGCCCTTTCACTATCATCATGAATGTAAACTAATCAAAACAGCAATCGCATAAAGATGACACTACGATCACAACTGCAGCGCTTCAACTCCAAGAAAAGCTAGAGGGTTCATTATAGACACCATCTTCATTACGAGCACTACACAATGTCCCAGGCTGTTCTGTGGGAACTGGAGCGTCAAATATGTAGAAATATCCCATCAGCAGGCCTTCCAACAACCTAATTTCCTCCTGTGCCCTTTCTGTCTCACCTTGCTCTTTGGGTCCAGTGCTGGCGATGATCCATTTGACCAGACAGCACCTCATGAGGGCTTTCCGTGTGAAGCGAGGTCTCTGCCATTTGCCGCTCTCCTTCTGTCTGCCTCTGCCAGGCTCCACCCCGTTGGCATCTCCCAGCAGACTGCCGTCCACCACCTTGCCATCCTCCTGGGACAGAGAAACAGACCATGTAAAGAGCTTATTCCCATCTCACTCAGTTAATGAAACCTTCTTGTGTGTTTGTGCGAAATCAACTTCTGCTCAATATTAGAGTGGCACATGGCAGACTGTATCTTGCTAAAATTACAACGTGGACTAAGTGTTGGAAGTACTTGAGAAAAGATGCATAAATGTCTTCAGGGTTGCGAATAATACATATGTAAACAGATGGCAATGCTGACAGATTTTGTACAACAACAACTATGCATGTTTTTTTTTCTAAATAGGCTCATTCTGAAAACGTAACGCTATATAGATTTCTGTAGACTGCGAATTATGTAGCCAGAGGAACGTTTGGCTGCATTTAGTCTTTAAAACGAACGGCGTTACTTCTCTCGCTTACCAGCTGACCTCCGTATGGACAGCTTTTCCACTTACCAGTTTTCCATCACCATTACCAGTGGTTCGCTGTGTATGTCGGACGATTTGAGACTCAGGGCAGAGTTTACTGTGATGATGGCATTTGAGTCTGGTAAAGAACGGTTTCAGAAGGCAGGTAAGACAAAAACAAAACCCAAAAAATGAAATAAACAAGTAAATAACAGGGTGAGAATGTGGTAAAATCTGAAAACATGGTAAAAATCAGGCTGTTGCAAGGGTTTTTCTTTTTCTGGATTGCTTTTGAAAACACTGTTAGTTGGGTTTAGGGAAGTGGGTGTGCGCTGGTCAGTCGTTGCTTTTTAAAACACTATTGGTTGGGTTTAGGGAAGGGGTGGGTGGGTGTTATCGGTCGGTAAGTAGGGTTGTAAAAATTGTTTTCTCTGTGCACCGCGATGCAGACATGGACAATTCGGTATCGGTTCAGTAATAGATCCTAACCGGTTATTACTTACTGATGTCATTTATCTAGTCATTTATTAGCTGTAAAATACTATGGCAAGGGAGGCAAGCGTGAGTAATTAAAACACATAAACTGTGTTTGCTGGACAGTCATTTGCTGACACTGAAGTTACAGCAGAAGCCAGTATTTCACTGCTGGAGAAAATGAAAGTAAACTCTATTTCTCTTTCTCTCACTGTGGCCCCTTTGACCTGCTGGCATGATGTTTCCTCTCGTCTCGCTGTTACATCGATACTTGCGTATTCAGACATGAGCATGTCTGCAGAGTGAATTTTCTCCTCCGCGTCTATCATGGATGAGCTGTGATCGCCGCTGACGTTTATCAGTGTCACTTATCGGTGAACTGCACCAGTGTGTTAGACCCAGTCTTAGCCCTTTCTGTTTAGTGTGTGACCAATCATAGGTGTTAAATAACTCACTAAACAACACTTAAAGCGTGATAATATTTTTGTGATAATATTTATTTGCTTGGTTTATTTTTTGTTTGATGCATTCAAAAAGAGTGTTTTCTTTGAGCATTTCATATATCTGACTGCTTGTATTAAAGGACAAGCTTGTATTACAACTACATATAAAACTGATTTAAAAATGATACATTTTAATACAAGACATCTTGGGCTGTGAAGTAAAATCTAAAATTGTGTATGGAAAGCATCGTCAGTCCAAACACTGAAGATTCATCCATCAATACACAGCCCTACAAGTCCTGAACCATGCAAGCCAGTGGCGACAGCGGCGAGGAAAAAACTTCACCAATGGGCGAAAGTGAAGAATTAAAAAACCTCGAGAGAAACCAGGCTTAGTTGGGCACGACCATTTCTCCTATGGCCAGCCATCTTGTGCAGAGCTGCAGTCTAGGCGCTGGAGGCTGGAGAATGCTGGACGTCCATCGTGGAGAAACCGCAGGTGGGGTCACGGGTGTTTTTTTTAACTGAACCGTGAGACCAGTGTAGGTTCACACCTCTATCAGTCAGTCGATAGCAGCCACTGGTGGATTTACATGAAAAGAGCAGGCATAAATGGCACTCACGAGAGAAATTTGAGATCTGAAAAAGCGTACACAGTGGCCTCTGGTGGAATTTGCGAAATCAAAAACTGCAAAAAAGGTAACTCCTGGGACATATTTGGTGCTCTCCAGAGATATATATAGGGCTACGAAATCAGAATGAGTCTAGGTGTTTTTTTTTTTTTTTTTTTTTTTTTAATGGAAAGGAAGTTTTATCTAAAAACAACTATTTGAAACTATCTAAATTTAAAAACAGGTTGTAAAGAGAATGTTTTTGAACTGAACATTGTTGTTTCTGCTTAAAAGCATTATTTTATAATTCTGACAGTTATTGATAATGATTGTTTTCAAAGCACTGCAGGCTTCATGAAGCTTAAAAAAAACAACCTTTCAGAACCTTTTTTTTCCAAAATATTTTCGGTAATGCTTTATTTTGATGGTCCATTTGAGAATTAGCACACATCTGCTTAATATCCATTGATACTGACATTTAACAGTCCTTCAACAGACATTTAACGGAATATAAGAAACTTTGCAAGTACATGTCAACCCAACCTAACAGTCTACTTATAATCTAATGAGAATTAGTTGGCATGTAGATGCAATGTGACTTAAATTCAACAAACGGCCGTCAAAATAAAGTGTGACCTCAGTTTCTAATGATAAAATTTAAAAGGTCACATGATTTAATTAATCTGAGCTTTGTCACAGTACATCATTTCTGTTTTAGAACATTTAGAAAATTCAGTAACACTTTACTTGAAGGGCTGTTCATAAGATTGCGTAAGATGCAGATGTGGCAGCAGAGATGGACTTCCACATGCACCTTTATTTAGTGAATGGACAGGCAGGCAGGGGTCAAAGAGGAATCCAAAAATCCAAAAATAGCAGTTCAAGAAACAGGCAAAGGGCCAGGGAAAACAGAAAACAATCATAATCCAAAAAACCAATCAAAAACCATCAGCGCAAAACATGGAATCAAGAAACAGAACAATACTGAGCAAGGAACGAATGTAGTCTCTGTAGTGCTTAAATAGTCAAAGTAATCAGTGAGGATGATCTGCAGCTTTGTGTGAAATCAAGGGGTCATCTAGAACTGGTGTGTGAGTGTCAGGCATGATGGGATTTGTAGTTCAGATAGTTCTACAGTGATATGCAACTGCTAGATTGCAGGTGATCATAAGTCATGGAACCTTTATAATCATGACATGATACATGTCGTGGATGTGAATGAGATTTTATGCATGCTCATGACAACTTTTATTACATGTCATTTGCTCAATCATGTCATTTTAAATGCAAAGATGACGTTGTAAACTGACTTTTTAATGACAAATTCAGCTTGTAAAACTGTAGTTGAGGAAAACAAATATTAATGCTGCTGTTCTAAAATTCATGGCATATTTATAATGGCTTCATGTTTATGACAGATTTATGTCAAGTTTTGTTGCTTTGGTAATGTCAAGTTGTCATGACAAAGACAAAAACCGGTTGCGATGTATTTGTTTATGTCAAATGGTCATAATATCATCTTTGCATTTAAAATGTCATAACTGAGTCAATGACACTTAATGAAAGTTGTAAGCATGCGTAAAATCTCATTCACAGTCATGACATGTTATTTCATGATTATAAAGGTTTGATTTCCTGTGAACACCCCATAAAGTAAAGTAAAAATTCAGCGGTTCTCCACTGGGGGACATATAATTGAGCAACTTTCAAAGTTCTAGTAATATGTTTTATTTTTGTCCCACAGAAGTCAGTTACAGGTGAGTAAAATGGGGAAAATTATACCACAAGATGACCTTTCTTACATCGGTTTGCATTTTTTAGCTTTTCTTTTCGCATCTATTGACTAAAAAAGTGCCTTAATATCTTCCATGTACATTAATCCAATCATTTTTCAGAATGCAAATATATAGAGCAGCAAGTACAGACATTTTCAATTGCAGTAATGTCTTTAAAATGATCAAATCCATGTACATTTTTCAAAATGCAAATATAATGATGTCATTACTCATTTGCTCACCCAATTTCACTCATCCAAGACTATCTTCTGTGGAAGAAAAAAAAACTATTTGCAGAATGCTGGGATTCAAGCTGTAAGTGTATATATATATATATATATATATATATATATATATATATATATATATACACACACACACACACACACACACACATAAACTGTACATGGCACAAAACATAAAGATTATACAAAACTGAACTTAAGGTTAGGTAAACAACATTTATTTTGGGTCTATCTCATTTATTAATAAAAATACAGCAGAGTGGTGATGCAACTAAATGCAAATCTTAAAAACATAACCACTATATATTTATCCTCAGGAGGTTGTCATGTTGTTGTGATGGAGATGTGAATAAATGAGGTTTATGGCAGTACAGTATATGAATCTTTTATAGTCCTTGGGCTGTTTATTTGTGAGAAGAAAGCATCATACATCATACTGTACAAAATGACAAATTGTCATGAGACATGATGTTACACATCAGCCATCTAAATTTAGCCTGCTGCACAGACCCAGATGAACCATAAAAAAACCCTTATTTTAATGTACATCCTTATTTGTACTTAAATTGCAGTACACAAATATAAACATTCTAAAATCAAGACATTCACATCATAAGCAATCTTGATTTTA
>CAIGQQ010000306.1:3269052-3288293 GCA_903798035.1 Danio albolineatus
AGCTTCGACACATTTGCTTCAACTGTTTCAGTGTTTCATGAAGCCTCACTTTACCCACCACTAGGCAAGGCTAGACAGGAATAACACTTGGTAATGTTACATGTGAACAAGACTCAGCAATGCGTGTGTGAATGTGAGGTGTATATATAGTCCAACTAATCAGTCTTCATGAGCTACAGCTGTGTGCAAGTAATCAGTGGTGATCTGGAACTGATGTGTGTAAATGTAAAGTGCCTGATGGGAAATGTAGTGCAGTTCAGTGGCAGAATATCAGCTCAGGTAATTTCAGATGTTCGGGGGTTTTCCAGCAATCTGCAAGAGCTAGATCACTGGCGTTTATGACAAATAGAATGCTCACAGGCATTGTTCTAACTAAAAGTTTAAATATTAGCCAGCTGGCAGGCAACCATGTTTTATAAATTTGCCAATGCCTTTTTTTTTTACTTACAGTACACTGGTACTTGGCTCGTTAATTTTAAGCCCTGCTGTGAAGTATATGGAGTGCAGCCTGCTATGAAAAAAAAAGATTTAAAAAATGTGTTTGCTGTTCATTTATTCAAATACATTAGGTCTTTAGGGTATTCTGAGCATACAAAAAATTAGCACACTGCACCCACTGCAAATATAATGTAGAGTAGTAATTGTATACACTAGTAAAAAATTATGAATTTGTTCAGAAATTGCTTTTAAATTGCATAAATAATGGCATTTAAATGACATAAACATTATTCTAAATGTGAATTTGTAAAGCAGAAAGATTAAACTAGCATTCTCTTTGTAAAACATTTAGTCATACTGATTAATTTATAGATTAAAAAAAGCTATTAAACTCAGTCCTGTGGTATATGCTATTCTGAACCAAAACCCAAGACAGTGCTCTTTAACCTGCAGCTGTAACCAGTGCTTAGTATTGATCAGAAATAGATTAAATGCTGGGTAAAGCTGCATAATTGATGAGAGTGGAGCCACACGTAGATGTGGAGCAGGACTCGAGTGCTGGAAAAGACTGTGTGCTCCATTAAAACACCATCAAACATGCATAACGCTCCCTACCCGTGATTCTGCTTCCACGAGCTGAACCGCAGCTAAGACTAAGAGCTTGCCAGAGGTTCGCTTTTCATTTCTCTGACGATTTAATCAATTATAGCATCATTAAAATCAGTGCTCCTTGGGCCAACTTTTCTCTCTAGAAGGAAACATCAGGGCTATAGAAACAAATATTAATTTCACGTATGTTCGTTAGAATTTATATTGTATTCACAAACAGTTTATTTTTGAAATCATTTAATACTTCCCTATAGAAAAACTTCACTACCCATAACTCAGATCAATCAGAGAAGTCGCTGTTACCATGGAAACGGCCCCTCAAACGCTGTCTGACTGAAGCCACGTACATACTTCTGCTAAATTCGGTTGTCAAGACACCTTTTAGTGCTTAATCCTGTTTTGTGCACACAGTTCGGTAATTTACACAAGTGGCAACGGCATTCAATAACAAAATTAACTTCCAAATAATGTCAGGCTGCAACAACACAATGTATTCAATTCTACGCAGTGCAGAGCCGAACTCAACTAGTAGTTAATGAGGCATTTAAATGAACATGAGAGTTCTGTCTTCTCTAAAACGCCCGGGACACACCAAACTGACGTGAAAAATCTAGTGGCGACAAAACCAACTGTGCCACACCTGTCAACCTTGTAAAAATACAGGATTAAAATCAATGACCAACACAGAAATTAAATCTTGTTCACTTTTTATTATTTAAATATCGATTACAATAGTTATTTAGTAAAATGCAGTGAATTTCTCATTTTGATCCACTGTTTTGTTTGCTAACAGAGGTGTAACTTTAAGAATCCACAGACCTATAACGAAAGCATTCGATTACTTTCGTAACTGTTTATGTTCATTTAAGACAAAACATTGTTTGTGTTTAAAGAGCCCATATTATGGATTTTTGAAAACGCCCTTCCATGCAGTGTGTAACAGCTCTAAGTAAAGTGAAATGTCCAGCTAAGGCTTAAATATGAAAGTGCAAAGCGATTTAAAACGATTGATTCATCTATAAAAGAGTCGACTCGTTGTTTAAATGAATCGTTATAAGAACGAGTCTTTAGCCGTTTCGGCTTGACGTCAACGCGAAACATAAGCCCCGCCCATTCGTTGCGCGCGCAGACCCCGGTAACAAATTGAACTCCCCGGCCCTGCCCACAGACAGGAAGAAAAAGTGGAAGACAGTCGGCAAGCACTGTGTCGCATTCCGGTTAAATCATGTCCCGTAGACGCTGTGCTCTGAAGTGCGAGGGAAAAGCTGTGTTCTTTTCCCTACCTGGAAACCTCTTTTCCCTACCTGGAGTGGTTGAGGTTTATTTTTCATAAAATACCTGAGAATTATAGCCCCAACATGGTGCTGTGTTCGTGTCATTTCTCTGAAGAGAGCTACACCAGCTTACAACGCGGGATTTGTTGCACGGTTGTTGTTAAAGGATGGATCAATACCCAGTTTATTTGGACCTGCGTGTTCTTCCAGTCTTGTTCACTGTAACAAGGTAAATATGGATGTAGTTGTTTGTATTGTGTTTGCTCCGTGCAGCATGTAGCGGTAGCCATTTAGCTTACTGCCGAATGTAACTATTTGTTGGCTTACAATAGTCCATGAAGTGTTAATTATTACTGAATGTTTATTGTTATGATGAATAATATAGCAATACGCTGTTGTACAACTGCAGTGATGTTTTTCAATATGTTCTGGCATTGGGCTGCTGACACGTAAAGGACGTGACGTGGTGACGTGACGTGGTAGCGTCACGTAAAGGAGGTGCTTGGGAAAAAGACTCGCTCAGACGATTCATATGGGAGTCGATGGGAAAATTAGGTAAAAATAAATAGATATTATAAGACATTGAAAGTGTTTTTTAACCTTGCATACATATCATCCTGTTGTTTGGGACTTCAAAAAAGTGAAATTTAACCGTTCTCAACCCAACATATGGGCTCTTTAAAATAAAAGATGCCAGAATGCACACGTTTTTATATTATTGTGTATTTGTCTGTTTAAAAACACAAGCAAATCCCAAATCCTTTCACTCCTTTTCATATCGCATTTACAGAAGCTGATGTGGGAACAGTGTCTTTATAAGAAGAGCATCTATCCTTCAGTTCCATTGCATGAACTGACTGATCCAGAACTTGTAATTATACCACATTAAAATCAGCTCTTTGATGCTACTTTCAGTTTCCATAGAAAGTTTAAAAATACAGGAGAAATACAGGAAAATACTTAAACAGGATGAAAGTGGAATAGGATGGTAAATTATGGGAGAAGCCTGGCAAAAATGGGAGGGTTGACAGGTATGAACTGTTCTGTCACCTCACGTCTACACCTTCTGGACCAAAAAGCTGTGTGTGTAAACACCAGGCGTACAATCAGCACCTGGGTGAGATGTACCTCTGAAAACCTGCAGGTGGCAAACCAGAACTAGTGCTGCACATATACAAACCATGAACTAAGCAGTTTACTTACCATTTTCACAGTACATCTTACCACAGAGAGCTGAACTATGCAACTATGTCTGCTAACAGATTACAAATATTTTTTGCAAATATTTAGGGAATGCAATACAATTCCATTTTTTTTTGTGTTCCCTCTTGACTTGGCTTATTGCTTATTTGTTATTTGCTTACTGGTAATAGTAGTTTGCTTATCGGTAGGCCCACACGGAATCTGTGTGTAAAGAATACCACAGAACTCACACTGTATTTACTTGTGTAAACATGTCTACATTTATATTTATTCAGTTTTTAAATACATTTTACTAATATTATTGTGATATTATAATAGTAATATTAAAATGTTGATTTGATTTATTTACAATACAGTTTGTAAAGTAATATTTTTTTGCCTTTTAGTAAATCTATTATATGAGACACTTGCTTTCTTTACCAAATAAGTGGCTCTAAATGGATTACCATTGTAAACATTAAATAAAAGTTAAAAAGGTATTATTTTTTATTTCAGACATTAAGTTTTTAGTTATGATACTTCTACAAACATTCCAGCAGAAATAGCAAAAAATGTTTGCAGATTCTGTCTGGCCCTACTTATCGGTTATTGGATGTGGTTTGTTTAATTTGGTCACTTCAGATTTGGTCAGATCCGTAGCTTAACAGCCAACCAGAGTGCTCTCTTTCATTGATGGCTGATTCTACATGTTGAAGATAAACAAACTAGCCTGACAGATGCTTACAGATGGCCCAACAATGCCCGATAGCTGATCAATGGCTTTACATAAACGAGCATTAGGTACATACACTATAAGAGTCAGTGGCTATGTTTAAATCCAACAATATAATCCAGTATTAATTAGATCAACAGTCTAGTTGGACAGAAAACCCTTTAAGAAAACACCTTAAGGAGAATGACTGGGTTTGATTTGAATTAAATTGCAACTGGATTTAAAGAAGTGGTGATTAAAAAACATGTAAACACTTGATTGAACTGAAAAACTAAACTTTAAAGTACTGCTCTTGTGCAATGATGTTGAAATGAGCATAATGACAAATGAAGCGAAGAACAAGCTGTTGTTTGTGTACAAAATCAAGTGCCATAAATGACTACAATGTTACTTTAAAATTCTCCTTCCACTTGTAAAGTGATAGATATTATCTATATGGGGATAATATCTATAGATAATATCTCATATGGGGATGGTTAGGAGGTCATGATGGACAGAGGCCAGGCAAATTTGGCCAGGAGACCGGGGTTAAAGCCCTACTCTTTTTCAAAAGACATCTGGGGTTTTTAATGACCACAGAGAGTCAGGACCTCGGTTTAACATCTAATTCGAAAGATGGCGCACACTGAGCAGTTTAGAGTCAATATACTGGGGCGTTAGGACCCACACAGTGCTCCCTGCTGGTCTCACTAACACCACTTCCAGCAGCAAACTACAGTAGCTTTTCCATGTGGTTTACCATCCATGTAATGACCAGGCATTGCCCTGCTTTGCTCCAGTGGAATACCATGTGAGAGTTGCAGAAAGTTAGCTGCCGGCTAGCTGTAGCTGTTTACATTTGGAAATGTTCAAAATGTCTTAGAAATTGAAAATTATTATTTTTTAAATGCTTGAATGATTTTTGGCATAAAATAAACTTAGTTATTTTGACCCATACAGTACAGTGTGTTTTTGGTCGTTCCAAAAATATAGCCGGTAACACTTTATTTTGATGTTTCATTATTATTAGTAGACTGTCTGCTTAATATCTGTTGATACAGACATTCAACAGACATTTGACTGACTGTAAAAAACTTCAATCTAACAATCTACTCATAGTCTAATGACAACTAGTTGGCATGTAGATGCAATGTGATTTAAATTCAACAAACGGACCATCAAAATAAAGTGTGACCATATACCCTTACAACAAAAGACTGGTTTAGTGGTCCAGGCTCACAAATTGAAAATGCTTGTACCTAACAAAAAGGGAAACTTAATTAGGAAAATTTTTTTTACAGTCCAGTACCACAGAAATGCAAGTGGAACAGAAACAATCTATTCTTTTCTTTTTTAAGTTGTTCTTTTTGAATCTGAGAGTTACATTTTTAGAACGCTGAGTCATGCACAAGATGCTTCAACAGACGCAACAATCAAAGATGTCTATCTGGCTTTGTTTACTTAACAACAATGGAAACGTACTGCAGTAGAATTGCAAAAAATGTTTTCTCTTTGAATGACCACATTAATATCAGGTTATCTGGCTGGTCAGCGATGGCCTTTAGAAGACATTACTGTGCAATGCTGCATCAGATGTAATCAGGCATTGCAAATGTGATGTTTGCGCATGTGGAATTAAAGGTCGTGATCATCTGGTTCCCTTAACCATGTCCTTGAGAGGAAACGGCAGCCCTTATGTAACCACATGTCAGTTTGTTTACATTTGTAAAGCCCAAAAAAGAGAAGCTGGACAGAGGAGGGTGAGGAATAAGGGACGGTTGAGGGCTATAAAGAGATCCGCCAGGCGTTATCAGTCAGTGCAGCTCTTATAATGATGAGGTCGGCTTTTATGTTTCAACTTAATGCACCACAGCCTCTTGACTCAAGACCAGCCTAAAGGCTTCGCTCTTCAAAGAGCTGTTATGACTTCCTCCTAAACCACTAAGAAGGACTGAGAGAGAGAGAGAAAGTGATGAAGGAATGTTGCGAGATGAATCAATTATTCAGTACATGTCAAGGGCTCTGTGATATACAGTAAGTGCTTCTTCAACTCGCACATGAGATGTTCACCACCCACCATACAAACACCAAAAGGCAACTAAACAACAGCAAATGATTACTCGTACTGTTACATAAGAGCTTGTCCTGATGCTAACTATTTAGAATGGATTGATAGTGTTATAAAATGACATAAGGATCTATTTTTTTGTTTATAAGTTAACCAGTTTAGGATTTGGAATGACTGAGGGCTGTAATCTCAAGCTGACAGTGGGATTTTGCTTTCAATAATCAACTAGAACTACTAAAGAAGTCATTTAGAAGTTTTTCAATTATGCAATTTAATAATTTTAATAAAGCCATATATAACTAGTACTCTGACTTTTCCAAAAATGTGTAGATTTTATTCAAATGCTGTTGTTTTTTTATTATTAAAATTACACAACCCAACAGAAGTCTATGTATTTTTACCTTTAATGGCCATAATGATCAAATTGACCACATGCATTTCAGTGTCTGCTGCATTTTCCCATGCCTTTGCAAATGCGTGCCTCTGTTGACTAGCAACTTTCTCCTAACCAGTGGTGGATTTAGGCATGGGCAATATGGGCGATCACCCAGGGTGGCATCTTGCTGGGGAGGGCATGGAGTGCAAAAAAAAAAAAAAAAAAGTGCCCCAGTAAAAATTAGCTGTGTCCTAGTAAAAGCTTTGAGATACAATTTACTGTATGCAAGTGTATTAATTTAGAATGGTAATCCCAGAATAAAGACGTTAGGGGTCATTTACATTTGCTGTATTTTACACACGCAAGTTAGTTAATTGCAACTGAAAGAGGCTGGTGAAAACAAATTGACAGATAGTCGCAGAAAACCATTCTCGCACGCCTCACACGCTCTGCTCCTGATCTCGGTGTGAATCGCGGTCGTTTTTATGCACACCAATAAAGTATGCAGCGCTCTTCTGTGAACCCAGAGGAACAGCCTTTTATACAGAGATGTCAGCACGCATAGTTTTGAAGTCAACAAAACTAAAGTTTATATAATATCATGATGATGTTACTTTGACTAAGAATGGCTACAAAGCAGAAAGGAGGTGATGATGAGTCAGGAGGTAACTAAGACTTCATAACAATAATTCTCGGGCATGAGTCTAAGACAACAGATGATTCTATTTCTATATAAATCTATGTATTTTATAGAATTGCCATAATATTCATGCAAAAGATTTTGTAAGTGATCTTAGCCTATCACACCAATTGTGTCTTTGATTTGCAGTTACATTAAGGAGTGATTTCTGTTAATTTTTAGAAAAATAATTGTATAATAATAATAATAATAATAATAATAATAATAATAATAATAATAATAATAATAATAATATAATAATAATAATAATAATAATAATAGTATTTATTTTAGTCATTGTTATATTTTTTGAAAATAAATAAATATATTTAAATATATTTATAATAAATATTTTAAAAATATATTTTAAATGTATACATTTAAAATATTTATTTAAATATTTAAAGTATATATAAAAGTCAACCACATTCTTTTTTTCTCGGGGGTATATTTGGGGTGGTTTCACCCAGGGTGCAATTTAAACTAGAACTGCCACTGCTCCAAACAAAATATAACTTTCTGACAGCAAATACTTAACTTTACCTCAGCTATGTCTTTCAAACCTTCAAAAACAACAGTTTCACTGTGGTGAAAAACACAAAAACAAACTTAAACAACTTCAGGGGTGGTCTAAAAACCCTTACGCAATGAGACGTTGAAATTTAATTCTAAAATCTCAATAGAAACTTCAGAAGCTTACATGTTAACACTTTACAATAACAGTACATGAATAATGATTTGTTAATATGTAAACTAAGCATTACTTTATTGTGAAGTAATGAGGAGTTAACACGTGTAATCATGAACTAACTAACTACAACATGATTCACGTGTGAAGAACGGCTACGTTAATTACTTGTTAGTTCATGCCTGTATGTTAATTAATATATTAATTACTACGTTAGTTTATGCTTAATTTAACAGCAATTCATCAAAAATATGTCAACAATTCCTGGTATTTTTTAAGTGTGTATGTGCAAAAATGCAGAAGCGAACCCCAGAGTATGTACTGTTTGAGCATCAAATGAAAACTGAAGGCGAACAGATCCAACAAAGTAGTCCTCAGGATGGTATTCCAGAAAACAGGTTATGTGACTTATGTGGGTATGTTTAAGAATATTTAAGTAGATAACATCAGCTTTCGGTTATCTACCATTTATTTTAGTTATTTAACATGGTAAATTTCAGGTTTTGAAAATTACCTCAGAAAATTATGCTCTTTCTGAAGATAACCTGTTACGGAGTATGTACACACACACACACACACTTATATATTTGAAATTAACAAATAATCCAATTTTAGTTCTTGCAACACATTTCAAAAAAAGTTGGAACAGTAAAACATTTACCACTTGAAATGTTGCAATTATTTTTCACAACACTTTAAAGATGTTTAGGGACTGAAAACATCAATTGATGAAGTGTTTAAGGTGTAATGCTGTCCTATTCTTTCTGCAAACAAGTCATAAGGTTAGCAACAGGACGGGGTCTTTGTTGTCGCGTTTTGTTTCATTCTCTATTGGAGACAGGTCGGGACTGCAGACAGGTCAGTCAAGTACCTGTATCCTCTTCCTCCACAGCTAGGACTTTGTAATGGTTGCAAAATGTGGTTTTGAATTGTCTTGTTTCAATATGCATGGGCATCCATGGAGAAGAAGGCAGCATATTGTGCTCCAAAATCTCTATGTACATTCAGCATTAATGGTGCCATCACAGAAGTGCAAGTTACCTTTGCCATGGGCACTGACACAACCCAATTCCATGATAGATGCTGGTTTTGGACTTGTTGTTGGTAACAGTCTGGAGGATCCTTTTCTTCTTTGGTGCAGAGCACATGGCGTCCATTTCTCCCAAACAATACCTGAAATACTGATTCATCTGACCACAGCACTGACCATGTTTCCACTGTGTAATGGTCTATCCCAGATGCGTCAGAGGCCAGAGAATTAAACGGCGCTTCTGGACACGGTTAACATGGGGGCTCTATTTTAACAATCTAGACACAAAGCTTGAAGCGCAGTGCGTAAAAGCTTTAAGCGTGTGTCTGAATCCAATTTTGCTATTTTAAAGACGGGAAAATATGCTCTGCGCCACGGCGCATGGTCTAACAGGGTTGAGCTTATTCTCTTAATGAGTTATGGGTGTGTTTTGAGAATAAACCAATCAGTCTCATCTCACATTCCCTTTAGAGTCTGTTGCGTCGCTCCATGGCGCATTTGCTATTTACATGGCGGACTTTGTAAATGGAAAAACTGAACACTTCAAAACAGTTAAACAGCATCTGCAGCAAGAGGATAATGAGCCTCCTCTGCCTTTACTTTCACTTTCTCTCTTTGGTGGATAAGGAAACGGTGTTATACTTTCTCCACTGAAGACACGCATTAGCCTATATCATTTATTTAATTTGTTAAGCGCAAAGATTTGTCTCAAAACTATTTCTTAATTCAGTTCTAATTTCCAGCAAACTAATAAATGAACAATAATAACGAAGTAAGGTCAAATAAACCAAAGACTCGTGCAATGCCCCTTATGGTCCAAAACCCAATAGATGGACAAATCTATGCTTGTTTTTCATAAAACATATAAATATGCATATATTAAATAATACTAATGATAATAATAACATTATACAAAAGCAAGTTGTCTTAAATAAAGTGAAAAAAGGTGAAGGCATGGAGGTAGTGGTTTTTATATTTATAGAAAATAAGAATTTTTGTAACGTTTTAATCCTTTAATTATTTTAATCGTAAAGCTATTTGTGTATTGCTGTACATCCTGTGTGGCAATATTTAAGTGAGGCGCAGAACTAACGTGCTCTGCGCTGCGCTGGTCCGCTGCATGAAATGTGCTGGATAAGTTAGTGGTTCATTCCGCTGTGGCGACCCCAGATTAATAAAGGGACTAAGCTGAAAAGAAAATGAATGAATGAAAATAGACTGCACAAATACAGTCTATTTTCATTAATTCATTTTCTTTTTCGTTTTGGTCCCTTTATTAATCAGGGGTCGCCACAGCGGAATAAACCACCAACTTATCCAGCACATTTCATGCAGCGGATACCCTTCCAGCCGCAACCCATCTCTGGGAAACATCCAGACACACTCATTCACACTCATACACTACGGACAATTTAGCCTACCCAATTCACCTATACCGCATATCTTTGGACTGTGAGGGAAACCGGATCACCCGGAGGAAACCCACACAACTACGGGGAAAACATGCAAACTCCACACAGAAATACCCACTACACCACCATGGTGCCCGCAGTCTATTTATTGCCTTAACACTCCTCCTTTATAGAATGCCAATGGGCGCACATATAAGCACAAATGCATTTGCTATTTAAACAGCATGGCGCAAATGTCAAAATGACACTTGCGTCGAGCTGAAACTAGCATTTAACGGTTGCATCGTGCCTTGCACTGCATTTCGCCAGATGTATGATAGGGCCCAGTGCTTCCATTTAGCACAGTACAGTTTTCACTAGCATTTGTGGATGCAACTGTGTATTGTGGTACTTGACAAAGGTTTGCCAAAGTAGACCTGATCTAATGTGGTGATATCACTTATAGATGAATGACAATTCTTGATGCAGTGCCACCTGAGGAATCTGAGATCACGGTAGTTCAGCTTAGGCTTGCGCCCTTGCCACTTACGCACTGAAATTCCTCCAGATTCCTTGAATATTTTAATAATGTTATGCACTGTTAAAGGTCAAATATCCAAATGTCTTCCTATCTTTCTTTGACAAACATTGTTTTTAAACATTTCAATAATTTTCTCATGGATTTCTCATATTTTTTTGGCAAATTGGCAATTCATAGCCCATCTTTGCTCCTAATGTTCTAGTCCTTTCTTGAATGCTGCTTTTGTACCAAATCATAATTACAATCACCTGTTGACATCACCTGTTTCAAATTACATTATTATTAAAACAATTTACCTGATTCTAGCCCTAAAATGCTCCTTTTCCAACTTGTTTTGGAATGTGTTGCAGGTCTAAATGACAGTAAAGGATGCATATTTACAAATAAAAAAAAAAGATGACCAGACAAAACACAAAATATTTTGTGTTCATGATATCTGCAATGAAATACAAGTAAATTTGGAAATCACTATTTTCTTTTTTATTTGTGTTTTCCATACTGTCACAACTTTTTTCTAATTCGGGGTTGTATGTACCTATTGTTCACAAAAATAGGACAAAAAAACAGAAAAAAGACAAAAGAAGTGTGGCATGCTGTTTTTTGGTGTCTGTTTCCATAGCTACTTTTTTCTTTTGCGTTCAGGGTTGACATACCCTGAGTTGACGGAATTTACTGCGAGGAATGGTTATGGAACCAACATACTTTGAGTAAGCAGATTCAAGGATAACCAATCCAAAGTTTGGGTTACAGCAGATGGTAATTAAACTTTGCTTGCTGGAATACATCCCAGGTGCCTTGTTGGTACAGCAGAGAAATTACGTTAGGAAGAAACAGTTAACTGAACGAAATACATATAGCTTTAAAGAGGAAAGTGTACATCAATTAGAAAATTAAAGTGTACACCAATGACTGCTAACATGTTTAGCCTGCCCATTATGTAATAAACGAATCCAATGATTTTAAACTACTGTGGTTCAAAACACATGTTTACATTCATTCAATCATTCATTCATTCATCCATTTTCCTTCGGCTTAGTCCCTTTATTCATTAGAGGTCACCACAGTGGAATGAACCGCCAACTTATACAGCATATGTTTTACACAGCAGATGCCCTTCCAGCTGCAACCCAGTACTGGAAAAGGATTCCATCCAAAGATTAAAATGAACTAGAATATTGCATAATACATTTGTGAATGAAGCACTGTTTCCAACAATCTCAATTTGTTGAGATCACATCCTTAAACTGTCAAACTAAAACTCCCAGAAATAATTGCTCTCACCAACTCCTGCCACAGCTGGCAATCATCCGGACACTAATACACACACAGTTGAAACGCATGATGGACTGATTACAGGACTATGTAAACTTCACATTCACACACACTTTGCTGAGTCTTGTTTTATTTTCGATGAACATTACAAAGCGTCATTCCCTGTTTGTCCTGCAGTGTTCTGACCATTTGCTTTGCTTATTGTTTATGTTGTTTGGCCGCCTTCAGCGATCTCTTCGCCTGTGACAATGACTACTCTTTTGGATTGCCCTCATGCTACCGTTTGTACCTGTTTGACTGTTGCCTGCCTGACTATTCTTTGTGAATAAACTGCATGTAGATCCTCACCTGTTGCCAGACTCATTCACAATCATTACACAACCCCTAAAAGAGAATGAAATTGTTAATCCCTGACAAACTGGAACCCAAAAATCAAAAAGAAAAATATAATTTTCTGCAGTAAAATCCACAGTTAGCTTTTTTATTGTTATTATTTATTTATTTATTTATTTTATAACTAGTTTCAAAATTGAATACACTTCCATTATGTGTTTTTATATGCAATATTCCGAAATGTTCATAAAAATAATTGGATGGAGACATTAATGTTGCTATTGTGTTTAGCTAGTTCTTTTCTCCAATGATGCATCATTAAATAATCATTAAAGTTATGTCACTGTACAGAAAATCCACCCCGGGCAGAAAAATGGGTCTATCGCTGTTTACTCTGATTGGCATCCTGCTCCTGACTTGTTGCAGCTTCTAGCGACGGGCCCTTGAGCTCCAGAATGAGTCCCAGAGAGGAGTTTATTTTTAGCTGTGACCACCCCGTGCACATTCTCCCCCGAGACAGAGAGACGAAAGAAAGACCCCGCAATCAGCTCACACACCTGCTGCTCTCCATTCCTGCCGTCAGTCTCTATACTGTAAATGATACACTGCGCTCATCTTCCTTCCGCAGAGACAAACTCGCACGCACAAAATAATGCTGAAAGCAATTCATAATCTCTCCATCTTCCGCTATAATTCCTCTCTCCTTTATTCCTCCTGATACCTGCTCCAACTCCATCTGCCTTTCCCGCTCAATATCTTTTCCTGTCAATCTCTCCCTTCCCATATTTGCTGGCTGTCCTCCCACGCCTGATGTCAGATACCATATCTCTCCATCTTCTCCTCCTCGCTCTTCTTCCCTAGTTTCCTTTAGTGTTGCTTTTCCTAAAAACAACCTCCATGTCTCCTTTCCTGTACATCAATGCCTCGGTTCCTCTTTTTTGGCGCGTTTTCTGTGTACCCGAGGTCTGTTACCACATGAGAGCAACACTGTGTTTCTCTAAATATCAAAAGCAGAATGTGAGTGTTGGCTTGTTGGATTCTGTCTTTTATATAATCCCTCTGATCCACAACAAGCATGCTGCTCCGTCAGTCATTGCGGCTCAGCAACGCCCAAATGGCATGAAAACATAATAGAGAAGGAAAAAAAAATACTTTCCACCTACCTGGCAATTTGAAGAGCCTCTGTTGTGCATCATGAAAGGTCATATTTTGGTTTTGGGGGTCTCCAACAACAAAAAACACTTATAATATGCATTTATTTTTGCCTGATTATCCCATCGACTCCCATATCATTTGTTCAGCAATTCATTTTTTCCAACCCCCTCCATTGCGCAATGCTAATCTGTGATGATTGGTCCAATGACCCAGACTGTTGTGATTGGTTGACTACTTTCTGCACGAGATGGAAAAGAAAACCCCCTCCATGGTTTATCAACATTAAAGACCCTCTATTATAGGTTTTTGGCCTTCCTTGCAGCGTGTAACACAGCATGAAACTGAATGAATGAAAACTGAGTGAAAACATCCAGCTGAGGCTTAAATCTGAAAGTGCACTGTGTTTAGAACTATTGATTCTTTAACAAAATAGTAGACTCAGAGTCGAATAAATGAATCGTGTTGGGTTCGGATCTTTTGCCTCAACGTCGACACGGTACATCACTAAATATGTTGTACCAGATCCAGTAAAACGTGAACGCGTCTTCCCTTTCTGACACTAGACGTGGAGAATCACGGGACTGATTATGACACGAAGATGATGATCACTGACAGATGCGGGATTAAAGGGTTAAACTTCATTTTTACAACAATACCGCAGTATAGCCAACCTAGTGATGTTGTTGTTCCTGTCATTTTTCAGATTTTTCACACAATAACCTACCTTGCAGAACAGGATTCGCTGACCGTTTGCTATTAAAGGATGGAGCAGCAGAGACTGTTATATACAGTATGGGACTTTTTCAGACTTTGTCAGTAACTGTTACAGTTCATATGGACCAGTTTCTTCTTCTTCCGGATCATAACATGTAAGTGTGATTAAAATCGTTGACTTGTTCTATGTAGATTGCAAAATTTGTATTAAACTGTGTGTTGGGTCACACTTTATTTTGATGGTCCGTTTGTTGAATTTAAGTTACATTGCAGCTAATTCTCAATAAATTATAAGTAGACTGTTAGGTTGGGGTTAGGGTTGGGGTTAGGGTTAGTGTAAGTTGACATGTACTTGCAAAGTTTTTTATAGTCAGTTAAATGTCTGTTGAATGTAAGTATCAACAGATATTAAGTAGACGGTCTACCATCGAAATAAAGTGTTACCATGTGTTGTAACTTGTAATCGGTCCACGTTGCTTGTAATCACTTATGTATTATAGATCAGTACTTGTACTGTCTCTCTCAGGTTAAATCTGTATGGGCTATTCAAATGTTGCAACCAAAACCACATTGAAAATGCGATGCGTGCTTCTTCCTTTACTGATTTAAATGTGTTTCTGAACTCGTTCCTCTGCCATTTGCCCTTGGTATGGCAACCATCAGCTGTTCCTCGCTGAACTCAAAATAGTTCAGTATTTGCCACTGTGTGGATTAATACTGAATGTGTGTCATTGTTATTACTTGGGGTTAGGGTTAAGAGTAGAGAAAAATGCTGGTGTTTAGCTGCATTGGTTTAGTGCATTTCTGCATTGGGGTCACACATATACTATGCACTCTGAGTACTTCATAAGCGTGCTGGGCACTTCTCTCTATCTCGCACTGAACGAGGTCGACCAATCACAACAGAATGGGTCATCAGACCAATCAGTGCAGATTAGCCTCATGTAACGGAGGGGTTTCGGAACAAATTAATTGCTGAACAAATCATATGGGAGTCGTGGGGATAGTTAGGTCAAAATAAATGCATATTATAAGACAATGAAAGTGTTTTTTGAAATTGCATGCATATTAGACTGATGTTGGAGCTTCATTCCCAAAATATGACCTTTTATAATGCCTTACAGGGGCTCTTTAAACAATGCAGTTAAACACCAGCATATTACTCTATTCTTAACCTTAACCCATGTAATAATAATGACACACATTCGGTATTAATCGACATGGTGGCAAAAGTTGAACTATTTTGAAAATTGACTGCACAATGACTGCAAGCTTGCTGGAGGAGCGATCTTTTTTAACACAGCTACCATGGAGAAGTCGGGTGTTTCTTGCTTTGCTTAAGGGACTCACCTCAGCTGTGGAAGAGTCCTGATTATTCACTCTCCCCATGTACAATCAAACTTACTTCTGTATCTATGGATCCCAAATCCAAATCTCTGATCATTAGACTACATCTGCGCCACTTGTATTTGAGCACTCTGCGTCACAAACACAAAGCTTTATACAATGCCCAGCAAGTTATGAACGCCACATCGACATATATGTGATACAATTTATGGTTCGTTTCCATTGAGTGGTACAGTACGGTACGGGGCAGTATGGGTCAGTACGGGTCACCTTCATCAGGCTTGCGTTTCCACTGCCAAAAGGGTACCAATAGTGGGCATGGTGTTGTCATTCACATATCATATGAGAAGCACTTCTCACAAAACAGATGCTTTATGCACATAAATACTTGTGCATAAATGTTCATAACTAACTTTTCCATAAATATAATTTGATTATAACTGCAGATCAATGATAATAACGAAATAGCCTACTGTAATGTCTGCAATTATATAAAACAAATAAATAAATGCAACATATATGAACACATACAGACCCTTACAGTCTCCGAAATGTTACCAATTACAGAAAAACTACACACAGCATAGATTTAGTCATTATTTGGGTTCATAAACAACACGCAACATATAGCCCACAGTCAGTGCAAACCTCTCATCTGCATCTTTAATCTTCACCAGCAAATGTAACCTGTTGTTAGAAAGTAATTCCATCATTCCGAGTTCATAATAGTCCAAAAGGTGATGATAATAGTTAAATGTGGCAGTTTATTCATAGTTTAAGGTTGCTGAAAGAATCATTTACTCATTTGTTTTTTTCTGGCTTCTCCTTTGTTTGTTTTTTTGCGCTTCACTCTCACGTTTGTCTATTTCTGACAGGATCGGATGTCAGAAGCACTTCAATAATCACGCACGTGCATGTTATTATCATCAGGTCAAAGTGTCGAAGTTAGTTATTTCAAATATTGACACGCACGCAGGCAATCGCGAGTTCTCTGGAGAAAGTGAAACTGCTCTCTTTTTTTGCCGGCCTCGTAAAACAAAAACAGGACACGGCAGATTTTGTTCTTCTTGGCTTTGTGGTTGTTCATCAAGACAGCGACAAGGTTTGTTTGAGCTCGGTTCAAGCATGGCTCGTTATTATATGTATATAGTATTACGATGTAATGTCTCATACCGTACCACTCAGTGGAAATGGGCCAATAAAAAATCATGCACATTTTGTGTAAAAAAATTAGTGTGCTAGCATCCATGTGGATGTGAATCTTCATTACTTGACAATCCCTTTAATCATATTTTGCACATAATAGAATAAAAGCCATTATATGACATTTTAACAATGCATATTTTCTAATTAGCAGTTTTTTAAATATTGTGAATCCGACACCTTTTTTAATAAGAATTTTTTCTCAAATTCTGACTTTTATTGTGATCCTGGTTCAATAATTACACCGCAAGGTTTCACAAAAATAAAACTAATGTAATCTAACTGAATTATCCCAAATTTAATTTAAGCTCTAACGCATTATTTTCACAGGGATGCAGATGTTTTTGTGTGGTTCAGAGTGGTTTCTCAAATGCAAAGCTTTAGTTTTACGTACTATACCCATTTTTAGTCTTTATAAAAGTCCCGATAAAACTTTGCAACAATTGGGAGCAATCATCTGCAGCATTGAATTTCATGGTGCAAGAAGGCTTTTGACATTTTGGCATACATTCCCATTTATACCTGACATTTTAATCCTGTTTAGTGCATTTTTCACCACTTTATTGATTTCAAATCTAATATTGCAAATTAAGTTCACACAATTTACTACTTAAGGTGAAAGGAGACATTAGAAAAAGACAGGCAAAGCAGCAGTTTGGTTTTGGCTTTGATAGTCACAATATAAACTGAACACTTTGGGTTTAATGCTGACAATCTTCTGACAATAGATTTCTGTTTTTGTTTTCTTCTTCTTCTAGACTTACTGTAATTTAGCAGTTAACATAATTGGTTATAGTTTAAAAATAGTTTGGGTGTTTAGATTTTGATGTTAGTATTGGATCTGCACATTACTGTATGTCTAATTTAAGCGTGGCTAACCGAATATGCCTGCTGCTGTCTGTTGTTAATTGTAACAACAAATAAAAATAAATACATTTAACAACAACTTTTTTTTGTGATCTTCTGGAAATTACAACTAAAATAAAAAGCTAAATTAAAGAGGCAAAAATCACTGAAAGGATCACAAATTCCTGGTATGATTGAATGAGGCTGTGTTGCATGTTTTTCTAAAGCCCAATAGATGAAAGAAAAAGAACTTCCAGACATCAGTAGTACATTGTATACTTAAAATCAGTTTCCCAGAATTCCCTGAAATCAATCAGGGGGGAAAAT
This sequence comes from Danio albolineatus, assembly GCA_903798035.1. Lineage (NCBI taxonomy): Eukaryota > Metazoa > Chordata > Actinopteri > Cypriniformes > Danionidae > Danio > Danio albolineatus. The sequence continues at coordinate 3,287,238 of CAIGQQ010000306.1, forward strand.
GACAGTAGTGCAGCATTTGTCAATCCGAATGGCTTTACCAACCTGTAAAATCCCCTTACGAAACATTCACTCAGCGCAAGTCTATTTCACTCTCTCCCTGTCCTCGAGGATTAGACCAAATTAATCGACACAGAAAGCCTCTAAATCCTGGTGGTGGACTTCAAATCTCAGAAGATCTGCTCCTAACCGTTCGCTGATTGATTGGATTGAGAGATGGCCGCCGTTGCTTCGCTTGCCCTAAATGAGAGCCTGATTGAAAAGTTGGACGGAAAACAGAAAACAGACTCGGCTGCTCCCAAGGTGAACATTCGGAGGGGACAAAGACTAGAACAGAGGATTGATTTCAAAGCTTCCTCTCCTCTTTCAGGAAATTCAAACATTCGGATGCCTCAGCGAACTCCTGCCTCTGGAGAAATGCCTCATCCGTGACTCCTCACAAAGAGAGTAGTGACCTTTTCCGAGAGATCCGTCTGTTCTTGTAAGAATGGACTTGTGTATCTACTGAAGGTTTTCAGTTTAGTCCTTGCGACAGACAAATATGCATATTTTGCATGTCTGTATTATGTAACACACCTGATTCAGATAACTGACTTGTTAGTTTCCAAACTTTCCAGCCCCCAACCCTGACAATAACAATGCCAGTGACTTGCAACCCCCACTGAAAGGTGGTTATAAATAAACAAATAAACATTGTGCTCATTGTGCTCAATGGAATTTGCATGTTGGGCGACACGGTGGTGCAGTGGTTAGCATTGTCGCCTTATGGCAAGAAGGTCGCTGGTTCAAGTGTCAGCTGGGTCAGTTGGCGTTTCTGTGTGGAGTTTGCATGTGCTCCCCATGTTCGCGTGGGTTTCCTCTGGATGCTCCGGTTTCCCCTAGTGTATGTGTGTATGTCCTGGTTCTCTAGGTTGGGGGTTGAGCGTTGGGCTAACGGCCCATCACATAAAAACTAGATGTCATTAAACACCAACATGATTAACTTCCATATAAATGGCCCTGGGGGTAAGCAAGTAAGTATTTGCATGTTGATTTTTTAATTTAACTATTAACTACTGT
>CAIGQQ010000306.1:3288693-3344664 GCA_903798035.1 Danio albolineatus
TAAACTTTAACCTCACTTTAGAACCACTACATTAGAGCTTTATTCTTGAACTGCCAAGATATATAAATACATATATATGTATGTATTTATTTGTAGTTATGGATAAAATATGAACATTTTTATGGCTTTTTTTTGGCTTTCCCCTCATTGCCTTTGACACCCTGGGCCCTGACCCTCACAATGGGAACCACTACATTAGAGCTTTATTCTTGAACTGACATTAACTGACAATGCTTCCAACTTTCTGACCATGGTAAACTTTAACTTCACTTTAGAACTATGGATTTGGAATGCCAATGCCAGCAGTATTTGCACACATAGATAGCACTTACTAGAAAAGTATGAGGCAGGGGTGTAGAATTGTCCCCGCCAATATCCACATACTATTTCAATTTCAATAATTTAAATTCATTAAAAAAAAAAAAAAAAATCACACCATCAAAATTAAACTAGACTTGAGGAAAGGGTTAAATCACATTCTCTGCTCGAGTCCTACCGCCACCAAACACATATTGTTGTGAATGGCTGTGCCTTTACCTGTTGTCATGTAAGAGGCTGTAGCTACATTCAGATGTAAACAGTGCACAAACGTAAGGGGAATTTTCAGGTGCAAGAATAACAGTACATTCACATGGGGCTCTCTTAAGCTTGGAGCTAATGTGATTGTCATAGCAGTGCCTGTCAATGAAGTTTGACCAAAACTCAACAACAAAATGCAGATACAGTGTGAATCCTGGTATATATATATATATATACAGGGCTTTACGTTAACACCCGACAACCCGCCAAATGCGGGTAGATTTTAGCTGTGGCGGATAAGACAGACACTCTCACTAGCCACTTTGGCAGGTTGAAAATGATTTTTAAATGGTAGTTTTCTTAAAACTAGCGTTCGACAATTAGGATGGCCAAATATTCATGCAAATCTGATCTTAGAATCGAAAAGCAGCACGACAAAACTAATCGTGTTCGTGCAAGCAAAGAAAGCAAGTGAGTACCAAAAGAGAGGATGATCACTCGCGCGCACAGGTGATGTGATGCGCGCGACGCGTGCTCCCGTTTACTTGTGAGAAGCAACCGTGCCTAGAGGAAACACAACTGGTGCGATCGGTTCTCTTTGAAATGGACTGGACAAAAAGCGACGATCGAGCACCCACAGCCCAGCTTCTTGTCAAGAGCTTCATATTAAAAAATAAATAAATAATAATAATTTAAAAAAATTAAGTTATATATATATTTTGTAAGCAGCAGCGGTCGCCGCATTCGGTTTAATTATGTATTCTTTGAACAGATATATTAACAGGCCTATCATTAACCGTGCGCGCGTGATCATCCTTTCATTAGCACACAGGGTATGTTTTTTACCTGCTTACTTCTGCGTAGTTATTTTTTTAACAATAGCAGTCCTTTAATATTACATTAGCTCCCCATTTATGTGCAGTTAACTGCTGATCTGGGACCTTTAGCCAAGATTACTGCATATTTTAGATACATGACCATAATTAATTTTTAAATGTAAATTATTTTTAAAGAAAAGTTTTGCTGAATTGAAAAGTGCATGTATACAGCTATATTTTGCTTGTTTTTACACATTATTTAAATTAGGTAGATCCTTAATTTTAAGCCCTGAAAAGTCCTGTGAAATAAAAACTTCAATGCGACACAGATTTGCTCATCCTCATTGAGCAAAAGCTCATTTACAACACATACTCAAAAAGTTAAATGAATGAGGCATGTGCACATAACAAAATCTAAATCAAGAAATTTTATCATGACAAAATATTAGTCATAAAGGACCAGGTGACTGCCCACCACAAAAAAAAATCCTCTATTTTAGATTGATCCTCCATTTACCGATCAACTGTGTGAATGCAATTTGCTACTGTCTGATCTGGAGTATTTGCATAAAGCAATCTGATCTGGTGAACTTCTGCAGTGAGATGCATCCACAATTTAGTTTGCCAACACTTGACGTCACCCATTCAACATGAATGGGAAGCATGGACACTGATGCCCCATGTGAATCTGGCGTTAGTTGTGTGAGGTGGGTGACACAGGCAAGTGAGGATGGTGGCAGCAAAAAAAAAAAAGAAGGTGGATATAAGGAAGTAAGTGGAGATTTATAGGTCTCCCCATTGTCAAGAGCAAATCTACGGCCTTGGTGTGAAGTGTGAAAATAAACCTTTGTAAGGAAATACAATTTAAACTCACATATGCTATACATACATGCTCCCTTTGATCTAGAGTCATGGCGGAATATTCTGTGGAGTCCACTTCCAAGGGCACTTAGGGTTTAATTAGACTGAAGAAACGTACACAATGCACATAGCAGTGGGGCGCAAAGTCTGGGATAGAAAAGCGTTGGTCTACAGTAACCCTTTCTAGTCAGCAAATGGGGGGTGTTATGTAGCGTGAAGGTGTGGAGATGCTATTTGTGGCGATGGAGTGAGGGAAAGGAAAGCGCATGTTTCTCTGTGCTTTATGGAGCTGGTGCATCTGTGAGTGGGTGGACGAAGGCTCCATATGCATGTCTGGGTGGCAGGTCTGCTAGGGGAGCACATCTATTTATTACTGTGTGTGTGAGAGTGTGAATTTTGAATGAGAGTGTGTGTCGCTGCAGGGAGCAGTGGGGGGCAGTGAAAGCAATTGTTTTGGGCAGCGTACCTTGTTTGTATGCATAAAAGGCTCCTAGCGATTTCATCCATTTTAGCTTATTTTTGTGCCGATATTTACACTGCATTGGTAACGTATGGGCTGTGGGTTAACATGAAGTATTTTTATTTATTGTATTAATAATTATGAGGGTTATGTATAGATCACCTATAGCTTGCTATAAAAATGTATGTCAATATGAATTTGTAAAATAAATAATGATTGTACCAACACTGTGATAATACAATACATTTAATCTTTTTCAGGCAAGTTCATTGTAATTAATTTGATATTTGTAATGTCTACAAACTACAAGATTTGGGAAATAATCAAGTTATGATTTTTTTTTAGAATTACAGTAAATTGTTTTTTTTTGTTTTACATTTACTGGCCACTTTATTAGGTACACCTGTCCAATTGCTCATTAACGCAAAGTTCTAATCAGCCAAAAACATGGTATTAACTTGCATTAATGCATTTAGAGATGGTTAAGACAATCTGCTGCATTTTAAACCAAGCATCAGAATGGGATTGATAAAAGGTGATTTAAGTGACTTAGAACGTAGCATGCTTGTTGGTGCCAGACGGGCTGGTCTGAGTATTTCAGAAACTGCTGATCTACTGGGATTTTCACGCACAACTTTCTCTAGGGTTTACAGTGAATGGTCCGAAAAAGAGAAAATATCCAGTGAGTGGCAGTTATGTGGGTGCAAATGCCTTGTTGATGCCAGAGGTTAGAGGAGAATGGCGGGAATGGTTCGAGCTGATAGAAAGGCAACAGTAACTTAAATCACAACTCGTTACAACTGAGGTATGCAGAGGAGCATCTCTGAACGCACAAAACATCCAACCTTGAGGCGGATGAGTTACAGCAGCAGAAGACCATGCCAGGTGCCACTCCTGTCAGCTGAGAACAGGACACTGAGGCTACAATTTGCACAGGCTGACCAAAATTGTCCAATCGAAGATTGGAAAAACATTGCCTAGTCTCATAAATCTTGATTTCTGCTGCAACATTCGGATGGTTGGGTCAGAATTTGGCGTCAACAACATGAAGTAGTGGTGAAGTAATGGTGTGGCAAACGTTGGGCCCATTAGAACCAATCGAGCATTGTGTCAACGCCACAGCCTACCTGAGTATTATTGCTGACTATGTACATCCCTTTAAGACCACAGTGTACCCATCTTCTGATGGCTACTTCCAGCAGGATAACACGCTATGAATCTCAGACTGGTTTCTTAAACATGACAATGGGTTCACTGTACTCAAATGGCCTCCACAGTCACCAGATGTCAATCCAATAGAGCACCTTTGGGATGTGGTGGAACGGGAGATTCACATCATGGATGTGCAGCTGACAAATCTGCAGCAACTGCGAGATGCTATCATGTCAAAATGGACTTGAATCTCTGAGAAATATTTCCAGTACCTGGTTAAATCTCTGCCATGAAGGATGAAGGCAGTTCTGAAGGCAAAACGGGGTCCAACCCAGTACTAGTAATGTGTACCTAAAAAAAGTGGCTGGAGAGTGTATATCCCAGCCTGATCTCACAAGAAAACGTAAGCATTTTACGTTTGCCAGTTTAGTGGCTAATTCGTACGAATTTGTACGAGTTCAGTCAAACAAAAATGTACGATTTAAAAAAGGAGACGTGGCACCCAACCCCACCCTTAAACCCAACCGTCATTGGGTGATGAGCAAATCATACTAAATTGTACGAATTAGATCGTACGAATTCATATGAATTAGCCACTAAATCAAAAGTTACGAATTGCCGTCAGATAGCTTTGTATTTCCTTACAGATAGATCATCACAGTTTTTTATTATTACCTTTAATGATTTATATTTCATTTTATGGCTTATTTTGATACATGAAAATCTTAGAAAAGACATGGACATCATAATATTTGTACAGTCATAAACATCATTCACATTTAATCATTAATATGACAAAGCACACCTTTTTACATGCATGAATAATGTGTCCATACACATGCACGATGCAAAACGCACGCATCACCTTGAACTTGAGGGATATTTGATGTAAAGCAAACGATGGCTCTCTGAGGAACGCTGTTTATTGAATTGTGCACTAAAAAAAAGAAAACTGTTTCAATAATGGTTTGGCTTGTGTCTCTGCCCAGCTGTAGGCGCAGGTCTGTTGATAATGGGTCTGCAGGGACAGGTTACAGTCAATGGAGAACACGCACCATTTCTCATCTGTTGCTAACAGCCGGCAGGTCGGTCCTCCTACGTTAAAAGACTACAGACGACGGAGATTTAAAAAAGATGACACGCTCGCTTTGATTGATCCAAGTACAGTAGCGTATTTATCATAATTAGTGACACGCGGCTAATGAAGCTTTACCCATAGATCTCCAGGCCTTTTGCCATGTCTGTCAGACCATCTGGGGTAAGGAATGAGCATTTGATAACGTTGTAGTAATGCTAATTTGATCAATATTTTAGCATCTACTGTTTATTTTCATTATGTGTGTCCTAAGTGTGAAATAAGCACATTATAACATTATTAATGTGAAAAAGCGCACTCAGGACTATTTGCTGAGGCTGTGGATTTAACCTGTCGATGGGATGTTTTCTGTGGACTCTTACCTTTTGAAATAAACCCTGATGTACTGCAATGAATGCATGTGTGTGTTGTTTTTACTATGATATTCACTCCATATCTATTAAGCATGTTCTGTAAAACTTACACAAATTTAGCAAATACATCCTTTACAAGCCTCCCATTGAAACGCAACAAGCTGCAATGGGTGCTTGAGGGTTGTAGCTTTAGAATGATGTTTAGTTTGTGCAGATTACTTGTGTTCTTTGTGGTGTAAACTATTTATAAACACTGACATGTGGGAAAAGTAGCGTCTTAGTGCGACCACGTTGGGCTGCTGGCTAAGGGGTTAAGGTAATAATAATCTTGTAAATATTGTTCTATGATTGCTCATCAGACTAATCATTTGATAAGATCTCTTTTCCACTCTTTTCCAAATGAAAATATTCATAATTAGTAGCATGAATCTGTAGGACTATCTGTGGTAAGAAACAAGCATTTGGTAATATTGTAATAACTCAACTTTTTAAATTATTGAGCATCTACCACGCAGTAGATATTATTTTTCATATGCATGTTCTGGGTGTGTAATAAGCACATTAAATCATCATTAATGTCAGTTAAAGATGCATCTTTACTCTATTTTACATTGAGCACTTAATTCATGCAGCCTGCGGCATATACTGTACAAGCCGATACTACGTTTAGTATTCTGTCCACATCCTCCCAATTTATGTTTCTTGTTTAATTCAGGGTGGCGTGTATCGCTGTTCCAGGTTCTAGGCTTACACTGGCTTAAAATTCAGAACCGCGGACTGATTAAAACTCAGAGAAGCGAGGCCGAGCAACACACTGCGCCAACCAATTCAGTGAAGAGCGAAGCAGGTCACAGGAAGTTGCTTTCAGGTTAATCAAAGAACTATAACATGCCTGTGCTACTCCACAATTCTCAAATTGTCCTAAAGGATAAACTGTTTCTATCACGTCTACCCTTAAACAAAGGGAAAAGCACTGACTATACTGAGAACGCTTTCAGTCATCAGTGGATAAATGAGCCCTGCTTTGCTTCACAGTGGCATCATGTTATTCTGCTCCCCTTTTCCAGGCACTTCCTTCACCCTTTCACTTTAGCGGTAGTTTGGATTACACACCACCCCAAATTATTCATTATTCAGCTTCTCACTCACCTGGACCCTTTTGAGACCAGGCCACATGTGTGTGAGGGGACATTGAATTACCCTTAATGAAAGAACCTAATCTATACCAATTGATTTGGTGTGAATAGAACGATGGTATTTGGTTTCCACATGCCAGTAACTGAGGGCAACATGGGGCTGACATTTATATTGATGACATCTGTAGATGTCATAAAGAGGTTTTGATGAACAATATTGATTGTAGACTTAACCCTTAGATGTGCATGATCGCACTGGGCTTGATCAGTCTTGGCTGGTCCCTGGAGTGTATGATCACACTGGTATTTTTTTCTTGCAATGCTTATGCTAAGCCAGAGAATGATGTGCACGGTGCTAGTGAGTGTTTTCCACCGAATAATGTTTGTTTTAGGTTTCAAACATTGAAAAATACAGAAGTACTGCCAAAACATTACATTCATGGTTTGTAAAATATACACTGATGATTATGGAGACAGCAGTAATTGTTATTATTTTTAAACATAATCTGAGGATGTGTTTATTCACACCAGACACACACTGTTTAGATTACTAGAAACTTTTTCTTCCAGTTGAACAGTCACATACTTTCGTGTTTTTTTATTTATTTTTATTTTTTGGAAGAAATTGATGAATTAACATGTTGTAAATCCAGCAGCTCTCCACTTTTGTGCAGGCTAACATAATGGCACCAATCTGTCACGATCACCGGCGATCTCCACTGTCAGAGATCGCTGGTTCACACACACACACTTCCGTGAACTACAAATCAGACATGTTTAAGGACTACATTTCCAGCCATGTAGCACACACACACACTCCTGTTCCATATCACGACTGATTGCGCACACACACCATCGGAGGACTGTCTGAAACTGATTACACACACTACATAAGCAGCACATACACACTCAGTCATTGCTAAGTATTGCGATCTGTATAGTGACCTCTTTTCTTTGTTCCTGTTTGTCCGTGTTTTTGACCTTAGCCTCGTTATTTGATTATTCTTGCCTGCCGCCAGCCTTTTGACCTGATGCCTGTTTACGACTACAATTTTGATTACCTTTTCGCCCTGTTATCGCTGCTATACTGACTTTTAATAATAAATATCTGCAATTGGATCCTCACCTCCGTTGTCATCGTCACACCCACCGTAACACAATCACGCTTCATAGATTAATAATATTATCGTTAATCTATCAAAATGACAAAATACATCATTCATTTTTTTTGAGAATCTCATATTTCACAATATAATTATTATTTTAATATTTGTAAGGAAAAATAAACTAAAAAAGCACAGCGTGTCGTGTGATAAACAACGCATTGCAATAAAAACCTTAAAGTGACTGGTCATGTTAAAAAACTCACACAGGGGGTGAGCTGGAGGATTTAAATCTTACATGTGAAAGGATCAAAAACCAGCCCTCACAAATGGGCTGCTATATTTTTAACCAACATTTTAAACTAATTTTTAACTGATACGGTTTCATTCATAAAGGCATAATTCACCTCAAAATGAAGATTCATTAGTAGTTGGCGACAATTTATTTTGAGTATTTTAAGTTTAAGTATTAGTAGACTGTCTGCTTAATACGGTATCTTTTGATACAGACAACTGACAGATATTTAATTGAATGTAAGAAACTTTGCAAGTACATGTCAACTTATACTAACCCTAGCCCTAACCCCAACCCTAACCCCAACCTAACAGTCTACTTAAAATCTATTGAGAATTAGTTGCAATGTAACTTAAATTCAACAAACGGACCATCAAAATAAAGTGTGACCTGTTAGTTTACTCAAGCCATCCAAGTAACACATTAAAAAAAAATAATAATAATAATAATTACTATCAACAAATACCAGCAATTTGAGAGTCAAAAACACTTAGAGGCTAAATTAAATGAACACCAGCGGCTACTGATTATTTGTTGAGGTTTTATAAAGGAAAATTATTGATGTGAGCAAGAAAATGAACATTATTTACAACACAGCATAATTCGCAGCCTTCACAAATAGTCTTGAGTCAGTGCGTTCATGGCATTCTGGAGCACATAATTCTGTTTGTTTACGATGAAGAGGCAGGACGCATTTGCTGTATTGTTCATCAAAATGATACTTGAGCTTGTCCTGGACATTGCAACCTACATAAAAAGAGGCTTGCATTCACATGTTCAATCTCAATAAGGGAAGACTGACTTTTCAGAATTTTCAAGCATTTGAGAACTCGCACTCCAGACTGTCGGGAAAACATTCAGAACAGCTTCCTGAGGCTTTATGGATTAATGTGGATTAATGACAATAATTATGTAAATAATGTTCAGTTCCTTGCTGAATTTTACTTAATCAGACCTCAATGTATCTTAAGGAACTAAATGTATTAATCTTATTTTGCCTGTATATGTTTTTTTCCCCTTTTTTCTCTCAAATATATAATGTTTATAGTACATGTATATTCATCTGTAAATATCACCATAGTTTTTTTATAACTGCACCTTATAATTTATACCTGTATTCTGCACCTGCTGCTATTGCACTTCTGGTTAGACCTAAACTGCATATGTTGCCTTGTACCTGTACATGTGTAATGACAATAAAGTTTAATCTAATCTAATCTAAAAATTTCTGGTGCATTTAGATTTTTTTTTTTTCAAACACCAAGGATCATGGTTTCAGCTAAAGCATCTTAAATTTTGTACTAAAGAAATCCAAAGTTACTTACATCATAAATGTTGTAATGGTAAATTACAGCGAATTTCAGCTATTGGGTGAACTATCTCTTTAGAGGAACAAAAATATAAGATATTTATTAATTATTACTGTGATCATTTTTAGCTTCTCTGACGTCAAACTGGCAGGTCTGAACATATGCAACTGCAAATGAGCTTGGACAGACGTGCTGTCAAGGCAATGAGAGTTGTGACCAAAATTAGGTCTCTTACGCAAGGGGTTTTCAGTTTTTTTAGATGCCATGGATCCCCAAATGTGATCATCCTCATGCAACCAATTCCCCATCTTAAATATTAAAATTCAGCTACTATTTATATTCCCATGTAGGTTATAAAGACTCAATTCATGGAGTGTGCATATTAATGTATTATTGTACATTGCATGGCACAACACTGACTATTTGGTTAAATAAATATGTTTTTTAAACATTCACATTTTTATTACCCCTTTACCTGAAATACTCAAGCTTTTCTGAACCCCAAAAACAGACTAAACTCTAGACTAAATTTGTTCTTTGCTTCAGGAATGTCCAGACCTTTTTATTCTATCTGACCTGTTATATATGCTATTGAATGAACTCAATGAAACGGAAACAGGTTTTTTATTGGGTCAAACATAACAATATACATTTTTGAATAATTGAACTTAAATAACTACATAGAATAAAGCTAAATTATAAATGTTATGTTTATTGAACTAAACAAGATTACATTACCTTTATATAGCTAACTTAAGTTCACTAAAATAAATATTCTTTCTTTAAGGTAACTTAACTCAGTTATGTGGCACCAGTGGACAAAACAAAGTTAATTAAAGCCAACATATCATTTCTTGAGTGTGGGTTTGACTCAAATATAATCAGAAATCATCAAAATTGGATAAAGATGAAGTAATTTACTGTGATGTTCATTCATTCGTTCATTCATTTCTTAATTTATTTTGTATTTCATTAAATTATTATGTTAAATATTAAACAGCAGCATGATCAATCTTCAAAACTTTTCAGATTTTGTTTCAAAAGAGAAATAAAGTAATTTAGGTAAACAATATAAACTTTGCCTTTATATAAAATAATTACAAAAAAAATATTGAAAACTACCAGATGACTCATGCCTGATATTAATATTAATATATAGCCTTTCCAGTACACACTGGAAACAATACAGCTGTCTTGAAACATCAGGAAAGCATAGAGCTCATTATCATAAAAAAACAATGAACACCTGAAGGTTTTACATCTCAGATCAAAGCCTTGGGGAAGCGCACTGGACTGCTGCTCCCCAGAGAACAAGCATTCATTTGTCAAAGTGAGCACAGGATTTAATCCATGCAATTATTTCAAAGCTGACATAAACAAATGATTGAACCTTCTAAATGTCAAACCTTCCATGCAGCGTGTGAGAAGGATTCTCGCAGCTAGAAGCCATCAAACACCACAAGGTTCAAAACTCATCAGCTTGAAACCATCTGACTCACAAACATGAGTCAACAGCACGAAGCCATCCGTTCATCATATTAGATAATACTTGAGGTACAAAGCACAATCTGCAGATCAACAGTCATTACAAGATGAACGCCCACTGGAGTTCAGTGTACGTTCAAACAAGTGTCGTGTGCCAGAATCCTCCAAAACAACAGCAGACAAAAAACAAAAACATGCAAAACAAAAATCTAAAATCTGGGAATAAGCCTCTTATCTCTGGAGGCTTGCGCGCAACACTCTCTAAATTTACGCAACCTCACTCGACCTATGTTTGCGCACAACTTTTCATCCTACTAACTCCCCGTGGTTTCTTCTTCTTTACGAGAACATGTCATTTCATTTGAGGAGATTTTTTTGCACCCTTGAGTATTACACCTGACTAAATTGCAAGGGCACTTAAAGCGCGCGCAAGAACCATCTCTATTCTGTAGAGGTCTCTAAGTGCAGTGGAGAGCCAGTCGCCATCGCCGCACGAACTGTAATGATGCATAATATATAATAATACACATCAAACATGTCACATTAAGACACTTCACGCGGACGCGATGACTGACATCTCGACCTCTCGCGCTCCGAGGACGCGAGAGCTACACAGTTCCAGTGAAATTATGTAACTATCATTAACTATCATTAACTATCTTTCGTAAATCCAACACACGAACTAAAAACCACTAAGAAACATGAATGCTGATTATTATTGGATGTCATTTTGCCAGTATGTTAGCGTTATTCCATGTTGTCGCGTTTTCGTGATTCCCACTTGCTGCCACATCGATTAATATTTTTTCCTTCTACTTCTAGTTTTAAAAGACAACCGTTAAGAATAATGGAGATGTGATCGTTATTCCTCACCTGCATTGTGTCTCGTGATGAATCCTCCTCAAGCGCTGAGGAGAAATGTGTTTCTTCCACTCTCTCCAGGAGCAGCAGCCTCTCCGCGCGGATCTGTCAAGTGGAATGTGAGGGAATGCCCGATGCTCGCTCTCTCTCCTCTCCTCTGTGTGTGTGTGTGTGCGTCAGGAGTGAGCGCCCAGACAGATTGGATGAAATATGTGTGTCTGTGGCTTTTATCCATTTGAAGTCATTTATTATCTTGGCAGATTAAGAAAGAAGCACATAAACCTCCGCTGGTAGATTAGGATTCAAATGGAGTAGCTGCTTAGTCGAGACCGTAAATTGTCAATAAAACGACCTCTAAAGTTGAAAGAGCTGCTGTTCTCACCTCCTGCGTTATGGGAAAACCTCTATTAGATTTCATGTAGCTTCAACTGAGGCGCGTGCTTGGTTCAGCAACGCCAAGGTCATGGGTTCGGTGGCTACTCAGGAAATGCGTGAACTGAGACGATCTTGAATTCGGTGTAAAGGTTAGTTCAAGCCCATTGAAAGTTACCGTTATTGTTAAACTGTTACAGTTATGCCTGAAGGGAATGAAGTTTTAGCTATTTTTTTGTTAAAAGCATCTGCTGGATGTAGCATTATCAAAATGAACTATACATGGTTTTATTCATTTTCCTTCGTCTTGTTCCCTTTATTCATCAGGGGTCACCACAACGGAATGAACCGCCAACTTATCCAGCATATGTTTTACACAGCGGATGCCCTTCCAGCTGCACATACACACAAATACACTATGACCAATTTAGCTTATTCAATTCACCTATACTGCATGTCTTTGAACTGTGGGGGAAACCAGAGCACCCAGAGGAAACCCACGCAAACACGGGAGAACGTGCAAACTCTACACAGAAACGCCAACTGACCCTGGGACCCAAACCAGCGACCTTTTTGCTGTGCATGTTTCTGTATGAACAGAGTAGGAGTCTGGTTCGCATTGCCGGCATTAAGTCAGACTTGTTTCCAGTGCATGTTGGACTCCCTTTGTCATCAATTCTGTTCATAATTTTTTAAAGCACAGCTGTGGGCTGGAGGGGGTCCAGTTCGGGGACCAAAGGATTTCATCTCTGTTATTTGAAGACGATGTTGTTCTGTTGGCTTCATCGAACATGCACCTTCAGCATGCACTGGGGCGGTTAGCTGCTGAGTGTGACGCAGTTGGGATGAAAATCAGCATCTCCAATTCCAAGGCCAAAATGCTCCACTGGAAAAAGGTGGTTTGCCATCTCCAGGTTGGAGGAAAGTCCTTACCCCAGCTGGAGGAGTTCATCTTGGGGTTTTGTTCATGAGTGAGAGAAGGATGGAACATGAGATTGACAGGCAGATTGGTGCAGCAGCAGCAGTAATGCGGTCTATGTACCGGTCTGTTGTGGTAAAGAAGGAGCTGAGCCGAAAGGCAAAGCTCTCAATTTGCTGGTCAATCTACAATCCTATTCTCACCTATGGTCATGAGCTTTGGGTCATGACCGAAAGGACAAGATCTTGGACACAAGCAGCCGAAGTTAGTTTCCTTCTCAGGGCACCCTTATTGATAGGGTGAGGAGATCTGTCACCCGGGAGGAGCTTGGAGTAGAGTCACATCGAGAGAAGTCAGCTGAGGTGGCTCAGGCATCTGCCCTCGCGACCCGGCCCATGGAAAAGTGGTAGAAAATTAATAAATGAATGAATAGAGCGTTGCGCCTTTTTCACTCTGCAGTATAAAAAATATTAAAATATATTAAATGAAAAATGAAAAAAGAGCAAATATTAAGATAACCAAAGAAAATATATAAACTTTTGTTGAAATTTTGTAGTTTGCAATATTTAAGATAAATTTAAATGTATTATCTTTCTATTTCTAAAGATGTTAGGTGGCTACTACATTATTTTAACAAATATATCAGTTAACAAATCTGTTTTGTTTAAATGCACCAAAATATATTACCTACATCCACTAAGAAATTACAGAGGTCTAGAGAGATTGATGTGCTGCAATTTAAGAAAACACATGCAATAACAAAATATGCCAGCAAAATGAAAAAAGATCTTCATCTGTTTGACAGCACATGTGCTGCAAATCCTCATAACGCATACACACACACACACACAAAAAATGCACTGCATTTGTACACAACACAAACAAATTAATAAAACGTGCTCCATTTTCTCACAGAGCAAACAATTTATGAAAATGTGCTGCATTTTCTCACAACACTTGCAAAAACAACAGAACACAATGGACTTGTTTCAAGGGGACCCTAAAACGTGACGGACGCCGCTGTGCCCTGACTAATGCTCAGTGAAGTTGTAGGTGATATTTGAAAGGTGAGTTTTAATATGCCTGTACATACACTTGTCAATTTGTATATTTGCATTTAACACTTACTTCTATTTTTTAAAATATATTTATTATGTGTTTTTTGTCCTGTCTCTGTAATTCTGTTGCACTGTAGAAGCTCTGTCACGAAAACAAATTCCTCGTATGTTTGAACATACCTGGCAATAAAGCTCTTTCTGATTCTGATTTTTTTTGTTTTTTTATTAGCCTAAATAAACATAACCTAAATAGCCCGGTCTGTCATGCTTTAGGGTCCTCTTGAAACATTTCTGTTGTGTGCCATGCTATTTAAAAGTGTTGAAGGAAAATGTAGCGAGTTTTCTTAAATTGCGGAGCATTTTTAAATTTGTATGCGTTGTTATGAGGATTCGCAGCACATGTGCTGTCAAACACATGAAGATCCTTTCTCAATTGTCTGGCGTTTTTTGTTATTGCATGTGTTTTCTTAAACTGCTGCATGTTAAGCCCTCTAGGCCACAATAAGGTATTCATAAAAATATTGGTAACACTTTATTTTGATGGTCCATTTGGATATTAGTAGACTGTCTACTTAATATCTGTTAAAACTGACATTCAACAGACATTTAACTGACTATAAGATACTTTACAGGTACATGTAAACTTACACTAACCCTAACCCCAACCCCAACCTATCAGTCTACTTAAAATCTAATGAGAATTAGTTGCAATGTAACTTAAATTCAACAAACGAACCGTTAAAATAAAATGTGACCAAAATATTCATTTTCAAAATGGGGTGTACTCGTTTCTGCTGAGTGTTGTATATTGTTTTTGTTTCTTTCATTTTTGTGGCAAGCAATTGCACAGAAAATAGAAATAAATTCTAAGATGAATATTTTGTAGTCATGAGAATGATAGATAATTTATGTTTTGGATGTAGTAACAAACAGTATTCATCTTAATTTACTGTTACTGGGCTACAGATGAGATTAAACCAAAATGGAAAATCTTGCAAGATACATGAGGGCAGAAAAAGAGAAGACTGGGACAAGTTTTGCAGTGGGCAGACTGCCAAAAAATGCATTTTTATGGTCCGTGCCACTTATCATGCAGGCACGAATTTGCCATAGGCAAACAGTTGTTTCATGTTTGTCTGCAATTCACTTTTTAATTCACGCTCATTATATAAAAAAAGACTTTTTAAATGTAGCCTATGAGGTGCTATTCAACTCCAGCCAATTTGCCTATACAGTCAGTGCAGTTCCATTCTTAGGTAGCCTACCGTATTGACCGAAAGCTAAAGACCAGAGGCATTTCTCAGAACGTAATTAAAAGTCTTGAGGAGATTCCTCCATGCAGTAATGAGTCAGTGAATCAATTTGCACTGCCTCCACTAATAGCATGTCTGGACGCTTAGATAGACATGGCTGAGGCTCTGAGTGTCTGCAGTCAGTGATGTTACACGCTCTCTCCATCCTCTGGGACGACACACTCATCACGTGCCCTAAAGAAGCACAAGAGCATTGCAGTCAGTGCTTGTTGGCAGGTGGAACAGCAGTCTCAGTTGGTTAGACACTTTTAGACACGCTATCTGTCTCGAATGATAACACAAAACATAATGATAGGCAGAAACAACCGATTTATCCTTTTGGTGATGTATTCTGCTGTGCATTCTTTAGATCTTTATTGGGAAAATATCACCTGTAGGAGACTGATGTTAAAATATTCATGTTTTCTAGCAGTATTTTATGCCTTTTATTGTATATAGATGAAAAACAAAATAAAACTTCAAAGCATTTAAAAACAAATATTCAAGAAAACAATAAATCCGAGAAAATGCATTAATAGTTAACATTTCTTTATTTGTTTGTTTGTTTGTTTAGTTAGTTAGTTAGTT
Organism: Danio albolineatus; assembly: GCA_903798035.1. NCBI lineage: Eukaryota > Metazoa > Chordata > Actinopteri > Cypriniformes > Danionidae > Danio > Danio albolineatus. The sequence continues at coordinate 3,304,372 of CAIGQQ010000306.1, forward strand.
TTATGTTTTTTACACCTATACGCATGCATTTTTCATATTTCATATCCGTAAGCTGCTTGTGAAGATTATTAGCCCTCCTGAATATTTAAATGAGTTCTCCAAAATTTTATGTATATTTTTCCAAAACCCTTTTAACACATTTTAAACCAAAACATTTTAAATTTGTAATAACTAATTTGTTTATTTTTTGTCATGATGACAGTTTTTTTATGTTAAATAGCTAAGTTATTGAATAACAGAGGTTTGTTCTGTAGATTAAAAAAGAATAATAATAAAATAACACTTAAGGGGGCTAAAAATATTGACCTTAAAATGTTTTAAGAAAGGGCGCCACGGTGGCGTAATGAGTAGCATGTTCGCCTCACAGCAAGAAGGTTGCTGGTTTGAGCCTCGGCTGGGTCAGTTGGCATTTCTGTGTGGAGTTTGCATGTTCTCCCCGTGGTTGCGTGGGTTTCCTCCGGGTGCTCCGGTTTCCCAAACAAATCCAAAGATGTGGTATAGGTGAATTGGGTAGGCTAAATTGTCCGTAGTGTATGTGTGTGAATGAGTGTGTATGGATGTTTCCCAGAGATGGGTTGCAGCTGGAAGGACAGCCGCTGTGTAAAACATATGCTGGATAAGTTGGTGGTTCATTCCGCTGTGGCGACCATGGATTAATAAAAGGACTAATCCGAAAAGAAAATGAATGATGAATGAATTTATTTGTTTGTTTGTTTGTTTAGTTAGTTTTATATGTATTTTTTTTTTTTACACCTATACGCATGCGTTTTTCATATTTCATATCTATAAGCTGCTTGTGAAGATTATTATCTCTCCTGAATATTTAAATTAGTTCTCCAAAAATGTATATTTTTTAAATATTTCCCAAAATCTTTTCAACACATTTTAAAATATCATTCATTCATTCATTTTCTTTTCGGCTTAGTCCCTTTATTAATCCGGGGTCGCCACAGCGGAATGAACCGCCAACTTATCCGGCATTTGTTTTACGCAGCGGATGCCCTTCCAGCCACAACCCATCCCTGGGAAACACATTCATACATTCTCATTCACACACATACACTATGGACAATTTAGCTTACCCAATTCACCTGTACCGCATGTCTTTGGACTGTGGGGGAAACCGGAGCACCCGGAGGAAACCCACGCAACCACGGGGAGAACATGCAAACTCCACACAGAAATGCCAACTGGCCCAACCGGGTCCTGCCCCAACCGGGGATCGAACCAGCGACCTTCTTGCTGTGAGGCGAACGTGCTACTCACGCGCCACCGTGGCGCCCCATTTTAAAATATAACATTTTAAATTTGTAATAACAAATTAATTTATTTTTTGTTGTGAGGACAGTTTCTGTTAATTAGCCAAGTTATTGAATAACAGAGGTTTGTTCTGTAGATTTAAAAAAAGAATAATAATAAAATAATACTTGAGGGGGCTAAAGAAATTGACCTTAAAATGTTTTAAGAAATTTAAAAACTGCTTTTATTCCTGCCAAAATAAAAGAAATAAGACTTTCTCCAGAAGAAAATATATATATAGGAAATACTGTGGAAAAACGAAGAGGAATGTCCTTACTCTGTTAAACATCTGTTGGAAAATATTTGAGATGGAAAAACAAATTCACAAGAGTGCTAGTAATTTTGCATTAAACTGTATGCATACTTCCCCTTAATGTTCATTTGTTAATGTATGTTGTATAGTTAAATACATGCAATATAACTGTTTAACTATGTGGCTGTGCCATTTACACCTTTTAGCGAATTTGATATATTTAGCAAAGGGAACAAAATAATAATCTTGACATATGTGTAATCCGTCCAAGCCATGGCAACACATTTTCAGCAATGTTTTGAGTCGAAATGCATGACTAATGCAAAAATGCCACAACCCAGTAATCTCTGTCACAGTCTAACACGCCAGTGTCATATTCTGAAGTTACATAAGATGGGGGGTATAGAGCAATTTCAGCATATTTCTAAGTATAGAACAACTGGAACAACTATATAGACTTCTAAAGCCACAGCATTGTAATTACAATTTGGCAAATAAACAGAGACTGTGGGGTTTCTACATCAATTAATCACTCTCTGTCACACACACATACACAGACAGACACACACAAAAAAAACACACTTTGTAATAAACAGACAAATAAGGCAAATGAAAGAGTGTAAGGAGTCAAAAGTAGCACTGCGGGTGTTAGCAGATTATAAATGGAGGATAACAAAAATGTAGCTAAACATAATTGGGTGTTACACAAGGCTCACTGCTCTAGGCGTATACTTTTCCTGCAGACTGTACACTTCAGGCAAGAAACCAATATATAAATGTGCAAAAATCAAGGCAAATAAGGTAATAACGCCCTAAAGCGTGTGCCCGTATTTTGTTAAACATTCGTTTCGGCGCTAAATTGAGACATTTATATGCAAATGAGATGTTACTGTTGAGCTTGATACGCCATTAACGCCTGAAGTTGTAGTTAATCACCGTGAACCCTAATGTGCGGCACTAGTGCTTCTATTTACTTACATTTTCACGGTTCATTCTACTTATAGGGTACACTGTGTGGTTAGAAAATATGAAAAATATGTGGTGAATATTTTTTGATTGAATCTGAGAAATTTTAAGACTGTTTTTTGTGATTCCCTTGCAGATATTCCCTTACATGTGCTGGAAGCGGTTTTGAATGTAAAATGTTTGCAGAGTTTTAAACTGCAACATAAATGGCAAATCAGACTCATTGGAAAATGTGTCTCAGCCTACATTTTTATAACACAGGAAATATGATGCTCTGGGTGCTATGTAAAAAAAAAATATATATATTTTTTTTTATGATTGACAGGTATTTTTTTGTTTGTCTATGGTTATGAGTTGCATTATGGGACCTTTATCTCTGCTCTGTAGACTTTTGATGTTAAATTAAATTCTGCAGTTTAACAAAAGGGACTTTTATTGATGTTTTAGTAGTTTGAAACAAATTGTATATGAAATTAGATAAAATAACAGACAAAGTACTAGGAATTTTTTGCAGCATAATGTACAACACCAATACTGACAGTTACGGAAGTCCTAAGAGGCCATGCATTAAAATATTTTTTCTCTCTTGTTATGTCGTGATCAGGATTAAAAAGTTGTTTTCTTGTGATAACGACATAATTTTCTCATGACCTCGACATAACAAAAAGTTTTTTTCTCGTGATCACGACTTTTTTTACATTTTTATTATTATTATTATTATTATTATTATTAATAATAATAACAATAATAATAATAATAATAATATCTGGCCAATGTCTGGCCAGGGAGAGAATAGCCTAGCTGCAGACGTGCATTCGTGTAACGATAGAGGCATTCAGAATAGCCTTTTAAGTTGCTGCATGTATGATTTAAATTATGAAGAATGATGAAGATCCTACTTTTGCTTTAATCCTTTCCGCAAGTTATTTACAATTACTTTAAAATTACACCATATAGAGTTGCTTTAAAATGGTAACAGTTGAGGGAATATTATTGTAAATAATGGTATTTAATCATATACATGAATATAATCATGAATGTACATTAATCACGGGCGCTTGCGCTCATAATATTATGGCTGTTCAGAACGCCTTTAGCATGTTACACAAATGCGCTTCTACAGCTAGGCTATTCTCTCCCTGGCCAGACATTGGCCAGATAATAATAATAATTATAATAATAATAATAATAATAATAAAAAATAATAAATAATAATAATAATAATAATAATAATAATAATAACAACAACAACAACAACAACAACAACAACAACAACTACTATAATAATAAATACATAAATAAATAAAAACTAAAAATAAGTGATCACGACACAACTTTTTGTTAAGTCGAGATCACGAGAAAATGATGTCGTTATCACGAGAAAACAAATTTTAGTTATGTCATGATTACGACATAACAAGAGAGAAAAAATATTTTCATTTATGGCCTCTTAGGACTTAAAGTAGACAATACATAATTTCAAACTATTAAAAACAGCCCAGTCTCCTTGTAAATATGTGCTCAGGACCATATTTTTTAGAATCAACAAATATGTACCCTGGACTTCGTTTGTCTTGCAGTTTTTGTTTTCACAAATTTCTGACTGAAATTCCAAATACTGTAAGGCACATTTTCTCATACGTGCCCTTTCCAACCTAGGCTGATTATCGATACAGTACGTAACAGCAAAAGCAATCCAGAAAAAGAAAAGCGCTCACCTGATTTTTACCACATTTTCAGAAATTACCACATTCTCACCCTATTAGTTGCTTATTTTATTTTTTGTTTTTGTTTTACCTGCTCTCTGTTACCGTTCTTCACCAGACTCGAACCCTGTCATTGCAGTCAAGTCCATCGACGTACATGGCGAGCAACTGGGCAAACTGGTAACAGTGGAAAAGCTATCCACATGGAGGTAAGCGTCAAGCTGGTAGCGCAAAAAAAAACAAAAAACAGAAGCTGTCAGTAGAGTCACACCGTCCCGTAGCGTTCATCTTAAAGTAGAAATGCAGCCATACGTAGCTCTGGCTTTATAATTCACGCTCTCCATAAAATGTATACAGGGTACGTTTTCACAATAAGCTTGTGTTTGCCTTTTCCACCAGAGGATGCTGTATATTCATTCATTCATTTTCTTTTCGGCTTAGTCCCTTTATTAATCTGTGGTTATTAAGTCGCCATTTCTGTGTGGAGTTTGCATGTTCTCCTCATGTTCGTGTGGGTTTCCTCCGGGTGCTCCGATTTCCCCCACAAGTACAAAGACATGCGCTACATAAATTGGGTTCAAATTCTCCCTAGTGTACAGTATGTGTGTGAATGAGTGTATATGGAAGGGCATCTGCTGCATAAAACATATGCTGGATAAGTTGGTGGTTCATTCCGCTGTGTATACAATTGAAGTCAGACTTATTTGCCCCCCTTTGATTTTTTTATTTATTCTTTTTAAAAATATTTCCCAAATGATGTTTAACAGAGCAAGGAAATTTTCACAGTATGTCTAATAAAATTTTTTCTTCTGAAGAAAGTCTTTTTTTTTTTTTTTATTTGGGCTAGAAAAAAAGCAGTTTTTAATTTTTTAAAGACCATCTTAAGGTCAATATTATTAGCCCCTTTACGCAATTTTTTTCTCTTTTTTTCTTTTTTCACCTAGTTAAGCCTTTAAATGTTGATTTAAGCTGTATAGAAGTGTCTTGAAAACTATCTAGTCAAATATTATTTACTGTCAGCATGGCAAAGATAAAATAAATCAAAGATTAGAGATGAGTTATTAAAACTATTATGTTTAGAAATGTGTTGAAAAAAATCTCTTAAATTCTATTATTAAATAGAAATTGGGGAAAAAATAAATAGGGGGGCTAATAATTGAGGGGTGCTAATAATTCTGGCTTCAACTGTATATTGAAGTCATATATATATATATATATATATATATATATATATATATATATATATATATATATATATATATATATATAATGTCACCTTATCTACATTCACATTATCATATAAATGACATTTTCTTTCAAGTGGGCTTTCATTCACAGCACCTTATATTTATATTGTTACAGTCGTCACAGTGTATAAGAAAATAATAAAGGCTTTGCGCTGTAATCATAAAGAAGATGTAGCATGAATGAGATTAGCTACAGACTGTGGTTTTAGTGAGCCTAGATGGATTATAATGTATGGTGTTATTTGTAGATAAAGGAAACTGCAGCGCAAGCAGAGGTGCTGGTAACTTAATGAGAATTAAAGTGATAAAATTCACACAGAAAGTCAGATAATGCTGACCTGTGAACCTATAATCAATGTGGTCTCGGAAAAGCCAATTAACTCCAGGTTAATGGATAAGGATTCTAGTGATTAGTGTACTATATAGGTTGCTTTTGATAAAACGCCTGAATAAAAACACGCAAACAGCCACTCCTGTCAGAGTCATTGTCTTATGGCGTTGTGTTCGGACATATTGTGCTTCAGAGATTTGACAAACTGAGAGACAGCTTGAGGTCTTTAATGTCCTGTTTGCACTTGGCTAAAAACTAGCATCCTTTCCAGACAGAGCCAATTAATCATAAACAACAGTGAGTCAAAATAATATAAAAAGTGACGTCGACTTGACAGACAAACCTTCAAGCTGCATCCAGCAAACTCAGCACAGGATGTCAGTCTGTTCTCGCTCAGTTTGCTTCATCTTTTCTAGCAGATCAAACTTACAGTTTTCCCTTAGTGGATGATCAAACATGCTGTACACTTCTGTTGATGATTTCTGACGGTTATTCCTCGAGCTACTTTACATCCATCTTTCTTTTCCAGCTCTTAATGTTTTATTGATTTTAAAGCATTCCGAGTACAAGTTTTACACTTTAAAGGCTTTAAAAAATGTTCAGAAAAAAGAACCAGGCCTATGATGGTATCAGGTGTCTATGTTGCTGAATTGCTGGAGATTTTATCATGATATACAGTATTATGACACAAAATTTACATTCATTCATTCATTCATTCATTTTCTTTTCGGCTTAGTCCCTTTATTAATCCGGGGTAGCCACAGCGGAATGAACCGCCAACTTATCCAGCATTTGTTTTACGCAGCGGATGCCCTTCCAGCCACAACCCATCTACTAATGAACTAATTTTTTTGCACATTGCTTCATTGTAGCAAACTCACTCAAATTGAATTGAGCAAAATAATTAACGTTTTGCAATAGGATCTTGCTGGAAAACATCAGTTAATGCATTTACATCTAAAAGTTTAGACCAAGCCCTAACCCTAAAATCTCTAGTGAGAAATAGCTGCGTGTGTTACAGAAGATACAACCCCGAATCAGAAAGAGTTGGGAAATTGTGGAAATGTAAATAATAATAGTAATACAAAAATAGTGATTTACAAATTTACTTTGACTTGTATTTCATTGCAGACAACATGAACACAAAATATTTCTTGTCTTGGGAACTTCGTTTCATTTGTAAATATACATCCTTCACTGTCATTCAGACCTGCATTCCAAACAAAGTTGAGACAGGAGCAGTCTAGGGCTAGTAATCTGGTAAATTGGTTAAATAATGATGTGATTTGAAACAGGTGATGTCAACAGGTGATTGTAATTGGGATGTGGTACAAAATCAGCATTCAAGAAAGTGGGCGTCCCCACCTTGAAGTTGCTTGAGTAAAGTTTATGGTAATATTAACTATAAGAGCAATACATGTCACTTGCTCTAGTTTACTCACGGGATGTTTTTCCCCGCACACAAATTTTCAGCAGAAGTTGAATTTTTTAAACTTGCGCTGTAAATGCAATTAAGGCAAATTTCATTCTTTCATAGCAAACGCGAAGTGCAGGGGTGCCCAATACGTCGATTGCGATCTACCGGTCAATCGAGAGTGGGTAGACTGCATGGCCTTAAAAAAAATCATCAGCCTATCATCCATCCTCACTCAAATTTGTTGCTTGATTGACATACAGGCAGTCAGTCTGATATCTGACCATTTCTGACACATGGGTAACCATGCATAGTGACTATAGTTTTGCAGCACTTAGTGGAGTTGGCGTGGTTGAGTCCGAATATCGTTCCACTATGACTGATGATCATAGATGATCATAGATGATGGTAGTGTGCATGAGGCTGGCTATCAGCAGCTACTGTACTGTCCGGACTATGCTTCCCTGGCTGATTCCACTCAGTCATCAAAGTAAGGTAATGACAAAGATAATGTACAGAATTGTAGGCTATTGCACAATATGTGTTGAGACAGTAATGCAAGGTCCATTAATATACTGTATATTGTACAAGTACTGGGTGCCACGATGGCGTAGTGGGTAGCACAATCACCTCACAGCAAAAAGGTTGCTGGTTCGAGCCTTGGCTGGGTCGGTTGGCATTTCTCTGTGGAGTTTGCATGTTCTCCCAGTGGTCCTCTGGATTTCCTCCGGGTGCTCCAGTTTCCCCCACAGTCCAAAGACATGAGGTACAGGTGAATTGGGTTGGCTAAATTGTCTGTGGTGTATGTGTGTGAATGAGTGTGTATGGATGTTTCCCAGAAATGGGTTGCGAATGGAAAGGCATCCGCTGGATAAGTTGGCAGTTCATTCCGCTGTGGCCACCCCAGATTAATGGGGACTAAGCCGAAAAGAAAAAGGATGTATGAACATACAAATACATAATTCTCAATATGTTTATAAATAAATATGTTTTGCATTTTTATAATGGGTAGATAATTTTGACTTATTTTATAAGTAGCTTGCATGCTGGAAAAGTGTGGGCACCTCCAGAATAGTGCATTCCATGTTATGCATGCTCCACAGTGAAAATCTGCATCTGTTTGTGTGTTTGCATTGACTTTGTATGTAAATTACTCATGTGAATACTTCATTCCACATTTTGTGTGAACCCAGCATAAGCACAGACAATAAATTGCTGCTACAGTTTATTTAATCTACACCAGTTTCAATAATATAAGGGATAATCAATTCCACAGCTAAACAGCCCCTTTAAAAATCACATTTTGATCATAAAACTCAGCAATTCAATTTCATTCTTGCAGCAGCATATGCAGCATCTCGCTGACAGGCAGGAATATAGTGTATGGTGTTAACAGACAGTGTACTAGTCTGTGCAGCTGTGTCTGTCCTACACATGCTGTCTCGCTGCCCTTTACGCTGTGTTTAATGAGTCCGCTGGACAGACTGAATGAGCATTAGTTTACACCCTCTTTTCTCCCTCACTCAGACTCTCTTTCTACTGTCTGAATGAACATTGCCAATTAAAGTTTTTCTCTGGGCGGCCTCACTACCTCAGAAGCTGAGAGCACAATTCTCACAGCGATTCTCGAAGGTAACAAGTTGAGATTATAATTTCTAAAAATATCCGGTCATATCTCTGAGTATATTGCTAATCTTGCTGACGCTTCCTAAAAACAGGATTTAAAGGGATAGATTACCCCTTATACCTTTAGGGTGTAAATTATTACACTGTAAAAAGTGATTTGTTACTTAAAGCGAGTAAACCAATTGCCTTAAGTAACAAGTTGACTTTACAAAAATAATGCAAGTAAACCCATTGTAACTTGAAACTGTTACGTTGACTTAATTTTAATAATTATGCAAATTGTTCTCACTTAAAAAAAAAAAAAATTAACTACTCAATTTTTTTCCAATACTGTCACGGTCACAACAAGGAGAAGGAGGCAGAGATTACAAGTTGTTATTTGTTTTAGGAACTTCAAATAACAACAACATCAGAGATCGATGCCAGAAGGTTAGAGCTTTTGTAAAGTGTGATTCCAGAGAGGAGAGTTCGAGTGCATAGCAGTCTTCAGGTAAATACAAAGTCACTTCCCTTTTTGTAGGCTTGGCAGGATCCCCAAGGAGACAGAGCAGTTACACTAGGAGCACAGGAGAGCATCCGAGGACAACGAGACGAGGAGACAAGGTGTGACCATGCGAGTTCGATACCAGTCGATGAGTGAGTGAGTGAGGCGAGTATTTATGTGTGTAGAGTGAAGTGATTGCAGGTGTGGGAGATCAGTAATCAGGAGAGTGCTCACGGGTGTGGTGTGTGTGGTGACGGGGACTGCGGGATCGTCCAGAGGGTGTGACAAATACAGCTTTATTATATTAGATTTTCTTTCCAGCTTTTCTGTATCTAGCAAAACGACAGACAGTAACTAAAATAAATCTGCTCTTCCATACTCCAGCGTGTCTTCTAAATTCAATACAGAATATAATTATATACAGCAAAATTTCCAGTGTTAAATATACAGTGTGATTTTTTTTTTGTTGGTGTTGTTCAGTGTTAAAACCGGAGTACATTTCAATCCATGAGTGTGAAAGACAGTATATTTATGAGTTTTTTTTTCAGTGTTAAATTTTTAACTAAGTTTAAGTTTTAAGTTCAGATTTTTTGCTCAAACCAGTTCGATAGTGATCAAACCAGTATGTTTTGCTTAAACTTGAAACATGTCTTGTTGCATTTTAAAATGCAAAGAGTTGAATGTATTGAAATGATTTCTGAAAAGATTAATGAGTTAAAACTATTTTCAACATATTTGATCACTGTTGGTGTCACACACACCAATTGATAATATAGGAAAAAAGGTAGTATATTAACACTTTGTAGGGTAACACACACTCCGGTTCGATGTAAGAATAAACTCTTAGTGTTAAAATGAACTCTGTGAGTAATGTACAAATTTCACACCTTAGAAAGTGTTATTTTAACTCCAAAATGGAGGGAGTCATATGTACACCCAATGAGTGTTAAGTTAAACTTAAATTGAGTTAAATTTACACTTGATTTTTTTGCTGTGTAGATTTAATAAATTTAATGAAGCACCAAATATTGTCACACCTGCTTTACCAACAGGACGGCACGGGAGAGCAGCATTATCAAAATACGTATATTTACAACAATTACTCACATGGAAGAACACGGGAAGAACATCAGATGAAGACAGACATCAACTCACAATACCGGACCAGGAATGAACTAAATGAAGGACTATAAATACACAGAGACATGATAATGATAATGACACACAAGGAATGAACACAGGTGATGGACATAATGACATGGTGGGAACAAAGGAACACATGGTAATGCCGAGTTCAGACTGCATGATTTTCAAAGTAGTTGTGTCACAGATGTGTTCACACTGCATGACTATCTGGGCTAGCGTTTTGTCGCTGCTTTGTTTACACTGCAAGATGGATCGACGACAGGGAGTTTCACACTGCATGACTTCAAAACAGGAAGAATCGCAGACAACTTTGTCTAAACTACGTCTCACACTCAAAAACGAGTAGTATATCTTTTGTCATGAACTACATGCAAATGCATAGTTGCTCACCTGGCTTTGAAGGGAATTAGCAATTTCTCCTCAACTTTTACATTTTTCGACCGGGTTGGGTTGTGATATTGCTTACATGAGACGTCAAACAGGCATGGGAGCTCATGACAAATTTACTCTAATATTCCCTCCATTCTTGGGTCCGAATAAACTGAAAATGAGTGCTTTTAACTTCTCCCTCAACCTCCCGCTGGCCTGCAGGTACCCACACTAGTGGATGCTGCTCTCTCATTGGCTGTAGGTGATCGCCGATGTCATGTTCAGTCAAAACACATTTCACACGGCATGATTTGAATCACCAACAGCTCCAGATATTCAGTATGCCAAATATCTCCCGGGCATCATCGACTCATCGGCGATTCTCTCAGATCGTGTCTTTGATGGTTCATATTGTGTGATTGTCACTCGCGTGCACGAGCACCGATTTGCCTGTCATTTCAGCCATTTGTCGGTGATTTCTCAAAACCTGTCGGCGAGTCAAAATCGGGGATAAAATTATGCAGTCTGAACTCGGCATAAGGGTCACATGACGAAAACAAACACATGAGAAAGACTGAGTGTGACAAATGTGTGAAATTGTAATAATTACAGTAATTATTTGAAAACAGATGTGCTAAGATAGTCACTGTAAAAATAGATTAGTTTACTTTAAAAAAGTGAGTACAATTAGCATAATTATAAAAATTAAGTCAATGTAACAGTTCCAAGTTACAATGGGTTTACTTACATTATCTTCGTGAAGTCAACTTGTTGCTTTTAAGGCAATTGGTTTACTCGCTTTAAGTAACCAATTACTTTTTACAGTGCAGCTTGTGCATAGTCTATACTTTAAATTGCTGTAAAAATGCTGAGTTCCACACAATTCCTTCATGTTGTCCCAACACTAATTAAGTTAACTTAATTGCTTTTACAAATTTAAGTGGATTGAAAATAAAACAATTATATTGTCCCCAAAAATGCTCAAGAATTGAGTTGATTCAGCCCATTTTAAATAAGTAGTTTGAACAAGCAGCAAAATAGTTGAGGGAATTAAATTTGCTAAGCACAAAGTCACCCATGGATTGTTGTCTGACAACATTGATTTATGATATTTATGATAATTGGCTCCACAAAGCATAAATACAATAAAATTAATAAAAATGGGTAACACTTTATTTCGATGATCCATTTGAGTATTAGTAGACTGTTTGCTTAATATCTGTTGATACTGACATTCAACAGACATTTAACTGACTAAAAGAATCTTTGCAAGTACATGTCAACTTATACTAATCCTAACCCCAACCCTAACAGTCTACTTATAATCTAATGAGAATTAGTTGCAATGTAACTTAAATTCAACAAACGGATCATCAAAATAAAGTGTGACCAAAAAATGTGCACAATAAAAACTGTGAAAGTCTTTGCTCGTCATGTTTTCAAAGTTCAGCTGACTCACATGATCTTTGTCAGTCTGACTGACACCGTAAAACTATTTGCATTTACAATTGCTTTAGAAGCCTTGGAAGCTGAAACTCGTGATCGTGGTGAGTAGTGTTGCATTTCAAACACACTGTTTGACGTGTTTGGCCAATCACAGCACACTGTATGAAGTGGCCAATCAGAGTGCTCTGGGGTTTATAAAAGAAGGAGCTTTGTAGAAATTAGAACTCAATCAGTAGTGTGCTGTACAAAATTACTGTCAGCCAATCAAGTTTGTTGGTTTATGCAGTAATTAGCTCAGAAAATCAGTGTTTCCTGAATGCTTCGTTCCAATGACCATTACAACCAGTGCATCACAAAAGTCTGTATTTGAAACTGTAGCTCTTGACCTGTGGTTAGAACCATACTGTAGTTTAAATAAGTCAATTAAAAAAACAACAACAACAACAACAACTTTATTTTCAACTTTATGGTTGGTCTTTAAATAACTCTCACATTTCCCTTTGTCTTTGTTTATCTTCTGAACCTTGCTACCTGGTGAGTTTCCTCATTGTCAAGATTTATGTGTCATGTTTTTCTTCTTGCCAAGTGTACAGTCAAGTTAAGATATTATTTAGTTTGTTTGTTCACTTTTTATTTAATAAACTGCATTTGGGTTCTCAAGTCACATGCCTTCACACTTTTGTAGAAGTAAAGGTTGAATAAGTTTGTTTATAATCTGGAAAATTGGGTATAAAATGTGTCTCTATAATAAAATAAAATAAAAACCTTCAGAAAACACATTTGAATAAAGCAGTCAAGTTTGGGGTGTGTAAGATTTATGGTTCAGAGCAGAAGAAAAAAATAATTTTGAGAAAACAGCCTTTAAAAGTTTAGTGGGCCTTTTTTAATTGAAATTTACAGAGACAAAAATGATAAATTGCAGTAAAAAAAAAACAAATTATGAAAAAGTAAAAAAAATAAAAATTAAAATACGTTGAAAAGCCCCAAAATTTCCAAAAAGAAAATATATAAAAAAAAAAAAAATAAAAAAAAATTGCCAGCAGTGTCTCACCTGTAAGCAGGGCCGGATTAATCAACGGGCATTATGGGCACAGGCCTAGGGGCCCGTGTGCAATTGGGGCCTCTGCGAGGGGGGAATAAATGCAGTTTTTAGAGTGTCTATTTAGGCTAAATGTAAATAGTGCACCTTGTTGGAATAAGCTAGTTAAGAGATTCCCACCTATCACCGTTTGATTGACAGAGACATCAGAACTAAAGAGCGCATCAAACTGAAGTGCGAGTGGAATAGTTCGTAAAGTGCATGATATCATCTTTTGACGCGAATGATCATCAACCTGGTTCGAATCCAGCCTCTGATGAACACGACAAAATCCATTAATTTTCACTAATTTTCATAGATGTACTGTTTATCATTTATTTTAAAAATGCGGGCAATTCATTCTAAATTAATTTATTTTAAATTATTATACTAATCTTATTTTTTAATTAATCTATAAGGTGTGCAACTAGGGGGCCTACAAGACATTGTGCCTAGGGGCCTCTGAATTCCTATTCCGGGCCTGCCTGATCACAAAAATGAACATTTATTCATTATTTACTCACCCTCAATTGGTTCCAAACCTTAACAAGTTTCTTACGTACTCCTACATTCCAGGAGGTATGTCTTTTTTGCAATTTTTGTTTTCACAAATGCACCAGAGGCTGCTGTGTATGCTTTTTCAGTTTAATTTCTTTAGTGAGTGCCATTCGCGCCTGTTCTCTCTTAAATCCACCAGAGGCTGCTGTTGACTGGCTGACTGACTGACCGACCAACCGATAACCCCACCCACCCCCTTGCCTAAACCCAACTGACGGTGATTCAAAAGCAAACCAGAAAAAGAAAAGCCCACGCATGATTTTTGCCACATTTTTTCTCACCCTTTTATTTACTTGTTTGTTTTATATTTTGCCTTTTGCCTTTGTTTTACCTGCTTTAAGGATCTGTTATTTGCCAAACTTGAACCACGTCATTGCAGTCAACTCCCCTCTGCATTTCAAGTCACTGGGCAAACTGGTAACAGTGAAAAAGCCTTCCACATGGAGGTAAGCGGTCAGCTGGTGAGCGCAAAAAGCACCGGTAAGAGGCTAGCTGGTCAGCGGCATCATACTGCCCTATAACATTTGTTTAAAAGACAAAATGCAGCCATACGTCGCTCTGGCTATGTAATGCATGCTCTCCAGAAATGTATACGGGGGTATGTTTTCACAACGAGCCTGTGTTGAAAAAACCTGTAAAGATAGACTTCCGACCAAAAAATCATATGGAAGTCAATGGTTAGGCTACAGGTTTCCAGCTTTCCTCAAAATACCTTCTTTTGTGTTCAACAGAAGAAAGAAACTTAAACTGGTTTGGAACAATCAAAGGGTGTGCAAATGGTTACAGAATTTACATTTTTAAACTATCTCTTTAAATAGCTTAGATCATGAACATGAAAATTTGGTCAAGATAGTTGACCACCTGCTTAATCCGTCTCTTGGGGAATAACTACTATTGTTGGCCTCCCACCCACCTAGGGGGTGACTCATTTGATGAGGGTCCCTGAGGGTCATTGAAGCTCTTAGTACACAATCCAAGAGTACTCAGTCATCTCACCCTAGGGAGCATACAAACATCACATTTATGCAATGAAATTTAGTTTAGCATACTAACACTACGGAAGCATTGAGCAACAGCATAATTTTGCCATGTTTGCAAACAGCTGTATTACTTTGTAAGATTGCATGATATCTGAAACAGTTTATTCTGCCCCATTTTAGCTGCGTGTTTGGATTGCTCAGTTAGCTGTTTTTATTATTGAAGATTTGACACAATCCGGGATAATGTCATTCTTCAAAAAATCATCCAGGATTTGTTGTCATAGCAATGGGGTCTGTAAGCTCAAACTTGTCCTGCACAGGCAACGTTGACAGTTAATATGCAGGGCATTTGATCCAGTGCAGATGCACACCACTTCTCAAATAGAAGACTGCTTTTTTGGTGTAAAAATAAATATTTAAATAGCCAGTTATGCCTTATGGAATTAAGAAACGTAAATACTGTCATGTGGAAAATCAGCTGTAAAGGTAACACAATGAAAAGATTGTTTTGCTGAAAAATTATTAAAGAGCTAAAACACAATTCTTGATATCTTGCAGGACAACTCAGTTGTTTTATGTTCAATCCATTTCATTTTGTTACAGAAACTTAATTGATTTGTGTTAGGACAACATGAGTAAATGTGTGGTACTCTGCATTTTTAATAAATTGCTAAATACAATTGCTAAATACCTTTTTTAAGATAAGTTTTTTTAAGTTTTGTTTTTATTTAAAAGAGTTTTGCAGAAAATTTATTGTTTTATTTTCAATCCACTTAAATAAAAAAAATAATAAGTTAACCAAATTCCTTCATGTTGTCCCAACACAAATTGTGTGGAACCCAGTATTTTACAGTGCACTATACTCTTGACACCTGAAAATGTACGTGGAAAGTTCTTGCATATCATTTACTACAATTTTCTTTGCTCACATTGCTGATTATTGAATATCACGTTATAATATTACACATTATGATGATGCCCTCACGCTCTACTGTCCTGCCGCCAGCAAATCACATCTTTGATGGTTTCGAGGATTGATAAATCTGTCCTTCACAACAAACTCAAGCACACACGGTAATCTCAGATCAGTTCATCCAGATATGTTAATCTCAGTGGCACAAACGACCAAATTAGCCAGAGATCAGGTAGCATGATTTAAAAATCTAAGCTCTGCCAAGTCATCTTAGATAATTTCAAAACGAAATTCAAAGAAAGGACACATTTAAAAGATGTTTATATGTGTAGGTCTATCTAATTTGCATTAGGATCAACGTCTGCACCTCAGTTTAAAATTTCCAGTAAGACAGTGTTTAATCTGTGGAGTATGATCATTAAATATGTGTTGTCAGTTATAAATTTGATCTCTTCATTTTATGTTGCCATTCATTTCCATTTCTTTTATCATGCAGTTTTGTTAATGAAGAGATTTCACTTTTTACAGTGGACCTTGTCATAAGAGCTGCAATATTCATATTATGTCCAAATGAAGACAATAATCATCCTTTTATTCTTTTTTAGTATGTTATAATAAATGTTCTTTAGGTCCATAAGACCAATCAGTGTTCTTGTTGTTTAATTGTTGAGTCCAATGATAATTGTAACTAAAATGCCAATGTAATTCAGTCAAAACATCACAACATATAAAATAAAATTATGAAGCTCGGGTGCTTTTTATTTTAAGGGGAGCCGCAGGTCTAATTTTAGATGCATTTAAAAATAGCTGACTTTTCACTGCCACGATTTGCATTCCTCACACTTGATGGCTGTTTTGCAGATCTAATCCAAAGAAAATAGATCTCATGCATTGTGGATTACTAAATCAGTCTGAAAGGCAAGACTGCAAACTTTGCGCTTCACAACACAATCAGAAGGTTTAGGGGCCGACTAACTATTTATAGCCAAACTAATTCTTCAATAATGAAGAAAAAGAGAGGCAAAGTAAAACAGGATGAGGAGGAGAGGGCTGAATTTGTTGTCCTGGAGACTGTTGCTAAGTAGCAGTGTCAGAGAAGCATAGTAACAGATTGAGCTAAAAGCCACAGACACTTTTTTTTGTTGTTGTTTTTTGTAGACGGTGACTTCAAAAACGTGCAATAATAGGACAGAAACATGAGAAAGGTGTAGCTCGTGTGCGCTCATGAGGGTTGGAGTTAAGTCTAGACTTGAATGGCCAGAATTATTTTTAGCCCACCTCAAGCAGCGAGAGACCCCTGGAGAACGGGAGCATTCAGAGATTTAATTATGGCAGAGGAGCGAATGTGTGTGTGTGTGTGTGTGTGTGGGAAAGAGGCTAGAGCAAGACTGATTTAATCAACAATACACACAATTAGCTCAGAGGACATTTAAAACTGTGAATTAATTTGAAATCAGAGAGGCTACATTTTGCTTTATTTGATCCGGTGGTGGATTAGATCTCTTGAAACGTGTAATGGAATACATAATGATGTGTGTTCAGCTGCGACCGTCAGCCCACTTCCAACCCAAGAACCATCCCTCAGGCTTATAAGTCATTTATGGCATACCAAGGGACACATTCTTAATAAAAATAGACACTGATGACTCAGATGTACTGTACATGAACTGGCATGTAAATCTGAAAGTGTGTGGATTTATATAAATGTGCATGCATGAATATTTAATGTCGGAATCAATTTAAAGGGATAGTTTCACTGAAAAAGGAAATTTTACTAATTACTGACCATCAGATGGTTCTAAACCTTAATGAGCTTATATTTCATGTGTTGAACACATAAGATAACATTTTGAAAATGTTGCAAATGAGTAACTATTGACATTCATAGCAAATACTAATGGTTATTGCTTTCCAACATTCTTACAGAATTCTTCTTTTGTGTTCAACAGAAATAAATACAAATAGATTCGAAAATGGGTCATTTTTGGGTGAGTCATTGCTTTAAGTGGGGAAATAGGTGCCTTGCCATCTGCAGGTTGGAGCAAAGTCTTTACCTCAGGGGGAGGAGTTTAAGTATCTTGGGGTTTTGTTCATGACTGAGGGAAGGATGGAACGTGAGATCGACAGGCGGATTGGTGCAGCAGCAGTAATGTGGTCGATGTACCAGTCCATTGTGGTAAAGAAGGAGCTGAGCCGAAAGTCAAAGCTCCCACTTTTCTGGTCAATCTACGTTCCTATTCTCAGCTATGGTCATGAGCTTTGGGACATGACTCTCGACCGAAAGGACAAGATCTCGAATACAGGCGGCCGAAATGAGTTTCCTTCACAGGGTTGAGGGTGCACCCTTGTAAATAGGGTGAGGAGCTCTGTCACCCGGGAGGAGCTCAGATTAGAGCCGCTCCTCCTCCATCGAGAGAAGTCAGCTGAAGTGGCTCAGGCTTCTGTTTCGGATGCCTTCTGGATGCCTAGCTACTATGTCTCTTGGCTGACCTGGGAACGCCTCGGCGTCCCCTCAGAGAAGCTGGAGGGAATTGTCTGGGGAGAGAGAAGTTTGGGATTCTGTCTTGAGACTGCTGCCCCATGACCTGGCCCCAGATAAGCGGAAGAAAATAAATAAATGAATGAATGAAGGAAGGAATGAATGAAAGAATGAATGAATAAATATTGCTTCAAGTGGGGACAGCTTAATTTTCTTACTTTTAACTAGTCACATAATGATGCATAATAATGTATACTGTTTTATTTATTTTATGTATTCCGGGTCTGGCTGCTAATAAGCCTTTTGGGCTTTAGTCTGTGCACTCTCAGAAATACAGGTACGCAAGCTGTCACAGGAGTGGTACCTTTTCAAAAAGGTACACATTTGTACTTAAAGGGTCCATATTGGTACCTCAAAAGTATATATTAGTACCTACAAATTTTAAGAGGAACACTTTTGTTCTCTAATATGTACCCTTGAGGTAATTATATGGACCTTTTAAGTACAAATTTGTACCTTTTGAAAAGATACCACTCCTGTGACAGCTCGCGTACCTTTATTTCTGAGAGTGTGATAACAACCAAGATGTACTTTATCCCTTACGTAACATACTGTAGCTTGTTATGCTGTGACTGACCAATAAGATGAACAAAATCAATAATCAATGTGACTGACTCATTGATTAAAGTGGCAAAAACAAAGTTGTCCTTTTTACAAAAAATCTGTATAATGTGCTCATCTTAACATAGTATAAGGACAAATTACTCTTTTGGCTAATTGTTTATTCTTTTTTATATTGGCTGGTTATTAGGACGCATTGTAAATAAATTAATGCGTGTAATTGTAATGTGTGTATTTTGCGTTTATCTTGTGTGGCCGTACACTCAAATCGCTTAACAATCATGAGGGGGGTCTCTCCACACCACCACCAGTGTGCAGCATCCACTTGGATGACGGCAGCCACAGGACAACGACGCCAGTGCGTTCCACAGACCAACTATATAGGTAAAGTAGAGAGACAGTTATGTGGATGGGGATGATTGGAATGCCATGTTTGTTAAGTGCCAACGGAGGTACATTGGGCAGGACACCGTATTTCCATTCCTACACTTTACGAGAAGTGCCATGGGATTTATAATGACCACAGAGAGTCAGGACCTCGGTTTAACAACTCATCTAAGACACTACTGACAGTATGATGTCCACTTCACTTTTACTAGGAGGCCATTAGGCCCCCTGCTAGCCTCACTAACACCACTTCCAACAGCAACCTTATTTCCCCATGTGGTTGCTCATCCAGGTACTGGCCAGGCTCAGACCTGATTCAGTGAGTTGGGCTGAAAGGTGATATGGCTGTGGCACTTTATCGTTCATCTGTTAATAAACTGTTTCCGTATTTGTGGTTCTCAAGTGTTTTTTTTTTTTTTTCTTTTTCATTTACTCTTGTGACTTGCATTACCTTGATCTCTGCTCTGTCAACTTTTTTTGATGTTGAAAATTAAACTTATTGACTTTTTAGTAGTTTGAAATATCATTCATTCATTCATTTTCTTTTTCGCTTAGTCCCTTTATTAATGCGGGGTCGCCACAGCGGAATGAACCGCCAACTTATCCAGCATCTGTTTTACGCAGCGGATGCCCTTCCAGCCGCAACCCATCCCTGGGAAACATCCATGCATCCTCATTCACACACATACACTACGGACAATTTAGCCTTCCCAATTCACCTGAACCGCATATCTTTGGAAACCGGAGCACCCGGAGGAAACCCACGCGAACACGGGGAGAACATGCAAACTCCACACAGAAATGCCAACTGACCCAGCCAAGGCGCAAACCAGCGACCCTCTTGCTGTGAGGCAACAGCACTACCTACTGCGCCACCGTTTCGCCCACAATTTAAAATATCATGTAAAATAAATAAAGTTTAGAATATACTGTATTATATAAACCGTACAGGCAGTTTATTACTACATTTTAATGTTTCTTATTTATTAATACCAACCTAGACAACATATCACTTTAAATTATTCAAAATGGTAATAATTATTTTAATATTAATGTTGCTTTTAAGGTTAAACTTTGTTGGAAGAAAGAAGATCAAGGTCCCATAATGCAATTCAAATACATAATTAAATAGCTGAAATAACAATAATAATAATAAAAACAGGAATCACTGAAAAAAAAAGAAGACTGGTAATTTACGTATATTTTTGTATATTTTACTGCATTAGAAATTCTTGTTTGTTTTTATGATTATTATTCACATTATACCACAAATCATGATGCAAATTATAAAACATTATGCATATGACAGCTAGTAAATATTCACAAAATTGTTTGTTTTGAATGCATATTTTAAACAGTGCTTCTTATAAATAGATTATTGCCCCTTTAAACTGTGGGAATATTTTCAGTTGATAAATCATACGTGTAAGTACATGCATCTAAATTCTCAGTGTAAAAATGTTGATTATTGTCATTTTAAGTGAATAAAACAATATACATGCAGCTTCTTACTCACCACATCCAGCTTTTGGTTGAGTCTCAGAGACACCACGGTGCTCTCAACTAGAAAAGTAGAGGAGACACTGAACTGTATTATTTAATTCACCATGGTATGAGCTTACTCTTATGAATATAGGGTTACATTTATTTATAACTCAGTCTGGAGGATAGTCCTTGCTCTGTCTGGTCATTTCTGGCACATTAATATCAGTGTTCTCTGGTATCATGTCCACATTCTCCAGTGTCCCATCATGAGGAGAAGCCAAGATTATGGCTTCTCGTTTTATTATTTTATGTTTTACAGACAAGACTGATCCTGCCAAGGTACATAGATATCATAACATCATACTATAATGTTCACCTCTAAAATTAAGATACTTTCTGTTAATCATATTAAATATGCAAAATGAACTCTCTGAAAGGGCATTAAAAGTGCTGCTAGCTTTTCAGTTGTCCTCTGTGTAAAAAGATTGATTTCAAAATCACAGTCACTGCTGGAAAGGGTTCAATTATGCAAAATACACTGAATAAGATGAAGAATGTGGACGATTTTTCTGAAGAGCATCGGTTTAAAGGCATAGTTCACCCAAAAAAGCACCCTTGTGTGTTTCCAAACCTTTATGAGTTACATCTTTCTGTTGAACTTAAAGATATTTTGAAGAACCTGTAACCGTTGACTTCCATTGTATGAAAAAACAATTACTATGAAAGTCAGTGGTTACAGGTTTCCAGCTTTTTTCAAAATATCTTATTTGTGCTTAAAAGAAGAAAGAAATTTAAATATTATTTAAACATGTGAAGATTGAGTTAATGATTACTTAGTTCACCAAAATATTTCTTTAACTTCTCAGAACAAACGAAGGACTCATGGAGGTAAACAAAAAAAGTGTTAAAAATCAATGGGTCACATTCACAAACTTTTTTTAGCAATTTCATTTTTTAATCTTGTATATGCAAACATGTTTTATGTGAAATATCTTACTCAAAATAGTACTAAATAAATAAAACAAACTAAAAAGAATAACATGCATTTTATATTATCTCTTTTATCTAGTTCAAATTATTCACATTTACACAGATTCTGCATGGTGTTAATAAACGCATAAGCAGCTTTGTATGTAGACCAATTATGATTTCAAATAAAATAGCTCCCTCTGCTGGCTTCTTTACTGTCAGGAAATTGTCATGACAGAAATAAGGTTTTATTTATATACTTTTTAGCAAAAAATGACAAAGTCAACCCTTGTTCTCATTGCAAGGCTGTAAACAATTTTAGCTACAAAATTGCAAAAAGATGTTTTGCTAGTCTGTCAGAGTGAGCGAATAGTGAAAGAGCAGAAGCGGGTTGAAGAATATATAGACGTCTACTACTAAAAACACTGTAATGCTACTTGTTTGATTGATTCTGCGCACAATTTTGTAAGGGGCATTCTATCAGAAACGTACAGTATCTGTCACTGATATAAAAACATAAATACAGTGAATAAAATGTATTTCATCTCAAAAAATTCTAAAATGGACTTATGGTTGATTTCTGTGAGTTGTTCTTCGAAGGAATGTGTCATTCATTTGGTTCTCAGATTTTTTTTTCTGTATTAAAAACACTTTACAAATGTACAAACCCTGTCACTGTCCTTGTCCTCAGCCTGATTGATCCTAAAGCTTTAATAGTTTTATGCTAAAAACTGTTTTTTAGAAAAAAAGAAAAAAAACTTCATAAATAAGTTTAAGTTGTTATCATTCACATAAATTGATTAAAACAATATGAACTTATAAATAAATTCTATAAATAAATATTACAAATTTATAATACAACTAAATTTACAATTGTCCCCATGTCTCTGTCAGTCCTGTCACATTTGCATTAAATTTAACATAATGCGTGCAATACACATTTAAGGCTATGATTCGAAAGTGACATTTGACAGAGGAGAAGCTGACAGTGATCAAGGATGTGTTCTATCATTGAAATGTGTAATTTTATGCTTGTTTTTGTATGATTTTTTGTGGACGACAAGCTTAAGTCAGGCCCTGTTACATTTTTTATAAGCGAAAATATACATTTCTGGGAGAATGTGAATCAAATACATACAGACACACCATTAAAGTCATCTGCCAAATAGATCCCCATCATGCTGCCAGAATTAGCAGTACTCAAAATTCTGCAAGCTGCGAGACAGAATTTATTGGTTTAGCATATAATAGATGATTAACTGAATTCACATTTGTGGAATTGAGAGGCCAAGTCAGCAGCTTGAACTCTTTTTCATCCTCTTCAGACCATTCAGGAACTGTTCCTGTCTTTAAGACTTTCACCAGGAACACATTAATATCTATAGCACTATAGTACTGCAACAGTATGCAGGCTGTGCTTGTCAAAGTAGGCTAGAATCCACATGAAAGCTATATGACCTAGGGTTTGCCAACAGGACATTGCCCAAATCACAAAACTGCCTCCATCAAAACATTCCACGTGACTTCAGTGGTTCAACTGTAATCATACTAAGATCCAAGGACACATTTGACATTTGTGCTCCACAAAAAAAATTATAATAATAAATAAATAAATAAATAAATAAATAAATAAATAAATAAATAAATAAATAACAATTTGTCTCTCGTTTGCCTATTTTTTATGATTATTATTTTTATTTATTTATTTAACTAAAGCTTTCAGTTTTGAGCAGCTTTTTTTTTAAAGCAACTGGGAACTGCATACTAATAAACATGCTAACTTTTTTTGACAATGTTTCATGTAACTTTCAGTTGTCAGCTACTTGTGCAGGTAATAAAGACCTTTAAACACGTGAAAACTACATGCCAATAGAATCTGATTTTATGTGCTTCATAAGTTCACCACATTACTCTCAGGTTACACTCTTTAAACTGAAACTAAACCAGTCACAACAACATCCTTAAAGAACCGGTATGTCAGCTTATTGACAGTGGGAAAGTTAAAAAAAAAATCATTGGTGCAATACTCTACTGGGATACAATGTCGAATAAAACGCATTCTGGTAAGTTTTTCCTTTGTTAAAATAATCAACATTTTTCACTATTAAGCTACTACAGTATTTATAATGCAGCAATTGCTTGTGTATTTTTTATTTTTACATTTGATCTAGAATGACTGCTTGATCAACAGCGTTCAACAGTTTTATACAGTATGCATTTACAGTTGTACCAAATCAAAGGACTGCTCTTTTGCTAGTAAACTAAATGTGTTTTCTGTCTTCAACATAATGTTTAAAGCAAATATAAACGTGATAAAATAAAACTATAATAAGTAATAAAACTATTAGGTCTTACTTATTCATAAAGTAAGCAGTGAGCAAACAGTTGCAGACAATGGACCTCATTTATCAAACTAACGTACAACAGAAAAGTAGCCAGTCGTTTGAATGCAAAATATGAATGTAAAACCTGGGGTTTATCAATATGAATGTGGGGTTACTATGAAGGTCTGTTTTACCTGTTGGGATATCTAAAATATAATTAAGATGACATTTATTTTTTTGGTCTATAGTTTAAAAAGCTTTGGTGTGGTATGTTATTTTCATTACATTATTGTTCACTAGCAAGGAGCATGTCACACTTAGAAAGCAACCTTCATTGTATGAGTGTAGGGATAAAAAGGGAAGAGGAGGAGGGATGGGAAGATGGAATGAATAAGAGAAAGGGAATAATGGAAGGAATGGTAGATTGATGTAGGTGTCCTACAATTATGGCCTAGAGAGACTCAAAATAGAGTGAGTGATTAGGACAGGACAGGCAGAGTGATTAGAACTCCCAAAGTTTGGTGAGAGCTGAGTATGCCACATCGATGCAACGCAGGCCAGTTACAAACAGAAACACTGAGCAGCAGTCAAGCAAAGCAGCGGTGTCAATAAAAGTTGCCGTATGAGTGTCTTCAAAGGTGGCATGAAGTTAAAATGGTAACACTTTACAGTAACAGTACATGAATAATGATGTGTTAATATGTAAACAAGGGTGCCACGGTGGCATAGTGGGTAGCACGTTCGCCTCAAAGCAAGACGGTTGCTGGTTCGAGCCTCGGCTGGGTCAGTTGGCATTTCTGTGTGGAGTTTGCATGTTCTCCCCGTGGTTGCGTGGGTTTCCTCCGGGTGCTCCGGTTTCCCCCACAAGTCCAAAGACGTGGTATAGGTGAATTGGGTAGGCTAAATTGTCCATAGTGTATGGGTGTGAATGAGTATGGATGTTTCCCAGAGATGGTTGTGGCTGGAAGGGCATCCGCTACGTAAAACAAATGCTGGATAAGTTAGCAGTTCATTCCGCTGTGGCGACCCCAGATTAATAAAGGAACTAAGCCGAAAATGAACGAATGAATGAATAATATGTAAACAAAACATTGTTATGAAATAATAAAAAAAATAATAAAAAAATAACGGCCATTAAATTACAGAAATTTACCCGAAATTCAAATTTACGGAAATTTCTGTAATTTAACGGCCGTTATTTATTTATTTATTTTTTATTATTTTATTTTTTTTTGCAGCACCCCAGCTGCTGGAAATAAACTGTAAAATTACAGATTTTATTTTTTACAGTGTAGTTCATGATTAGCAAAAAAAAATTTGGCACCCCAGCTGCTGTAAAATTACAGATTTTATACAACATACAACTACAACATGAATCACACGAGTTCATGTGTGAATAAGGGCTACCTTATTTACTTGCTACCTTTATTACATGTTTGTTTGTTAATTAATAAATTGATTATCACATTATTTATGCTTAATTTAACCACCATGAACTCATGATATGTTTTTGTATAATTAAATCATGACTTTTCTTGGAGGGGCATATAATCATCAACCCATTCTTAACTACTCATGAGCTCCTTATGCACATCCATGTAGTGCGTTTACACTGAACAACCAACGATATCTTACGGCAATTCGTAACTTTTCATTTAGTGGCTAATTCAAATGAATTCGTACGATCTAATTCGTACAGTTTAGTACGATTTGCTCATCACCTAATGATGGTTGGGTTTAGGGGTGGGGTTGGGTGCCATGCCTCCTTTTTTAAATCGTACATTTTAACAGAAAAGTGTTCAGTCAACATCAACACAGGTGTTCATGAGTAGTTAAGAATGGATTAATGATGATGTGCCCCTCCAAGTAGTCACAATATAATCCTACATTGACAGCTCATGATTTCATGATTACATTTAGCTTGATCTTAAATGTTAATTAATACATTAATTAACAAGCATGTACTGACAAGTAATTAAGCAGTTATTCACACATGAACTCTTGTGACTCGTGTTGTAGTTAAAGTTAGTTCATGATCAGTGCATACGTTAACTCATCCTTAATTCAAAATAAAGTAATATTTGGTTTACATTTTAATACACATTGTTATTCATGTACTGTTATTGTAAAGTGTTACCGTTAAAATTAACTCTTCTTATTTTTATATGCATATAGAAGTGCTTGGCCACCATCAACCAATCGTAAAGCCATCCATGTTAGGAGCAAGTACATCAGCCATTATCTTCACACATGCCACATAATTCACCCAAAAACAGATGCTAACAGTCAGACAGAATATACCTGTTCATTCATTCATTCATTTTCTTTTCGGCTTAGTGCCTTTATTAATCCGGGGTTGCCACAGCGGAATGAACTGCTAACTTGTTTTATGCAGCGGATGCCCTTCCAGCCGCAACCCATCACTGGGAAACATCCACACAGTCTCATTCACACACATACACTACGGACAATTTAGCTTACCTAATTCACCTGTACCGCATATATTTGGACTGTGGGGGAAACCGGAGCACCCGGAGGAAACCCACGCGAACACAGGGAGAACCTGCAAACTCCACACAGAAATCCCAGCTGACCCAGCCGAGGCTCGAACCAGCGACCTTCTTGCTGTGAGGCAAGCATATACCTGTTGCAAATGAAAATGATCAAAAGCAGCAGGCTTCAGACAGTAATGCACAAGCAGTGCTATGACAAAACTGGAATTAAAGCATATGCAGAATCAGACTAAATTACTCAGTTAGCCCAGTAGTACATGCTGTTTTTCTCACTACACATAATTTTGGGTTGATTTAATTGAATGTATTTATGACGTTTAAGGTTTACGGTGTTTAAAAGAGAGTTGAGGAGTTCAATCCTGTGATGAAGATATGAAACGAATTTGAGTCAAGATGTAGTCTGGTTTTAGCTCTTTGACCTAAGGGGGAACCAATGATTTTCTTAAAAGGTACACTAAGCATTTTTGGTGAACAATGTCAGTATTTAAAAGCACTAAAACAAATACATCCAAATCCAACATGAGCCAGCCGCTTAGGTTGGGGTTAGGGGTAGGGGTAGTGTACGTTGACATGTATTTGCAAAGTGTCTTATAGTCAGTTAAATGTCTGTTGAATGTCAGTATCAACAGATTTTAAGTAGACAGTCTACTAATACTTAAATGGACCATCGAAATAAAGAAATACATCCAAAACATCCAAATCCAACATGAGCCATCCCCTTAAGATCTCTTCAATTTAATTACAAAAACATGGCCCTTAATGCTGATTGCCTTCAAAGGTGCTGGTCTGGCACTGGTCGGTTTTTCAAAAATTACCTAGTGCACATGTACAGTACCTTACTGTAACTTCCCTCATGAGTGACATTTTAAGACATATTTTGATGGTTATTCTTCAGCTGTGGTCACCTCAACAAATGTGCTTTGTTTTAAGTTGCTTACTTCCTGGCACTAAACTGAAAGGTTTTAGTTATAAGGTTATACAACTGTTAAGGAGTTTCTTGGTTACTTCATGGCACTAAATTGAACAGTTTTAGATTTAAAGTCATACAACTTTTGTGGGACAAATTTAGTCTTAAAAGCAACAGTCATCAGCCATATATTTACATTTCTGGAGTGAACTGGTCTATTGATATCTCTATTTTTCTTTTATAGGTGACACCCAATATCCCACAGGGTTGAGAATTGTATTAATAGGGTATAGAAAATCTGGTAAGAGTTCAACAGGAAACGCAATCCTGGGCAGAGAGGTGTTTGACATGAATAGAAATGTTTGTAGTGTGAGGAGACGCGGCAAAGTAACAGACAGACTCTTCACAATTATTGAAGCTCCAGGATGGTGGATGAATTATTCTGTAGAGTTTGTTTCTGAGTCATTTAAAGATGAGATTTTGCTCAGCGTGTCAATGTGTCCTCCAGGACCACATGCTGTACTACTGCTCATTCGCACAGACATTAGATTCAAGGAGCGTTCAAGAAGAATTTTGCAGGGTTATGTGGATCTTTTTGGTGAGAGAGTCTGGAATCACATTATCGTGCTGTTCACTCATGGAGATTCTCTGGTAGACACACCTGTTGAGGAACATATTGAGAGTGAAGGGCAGCATCTACAGTGGTTACTAGACAAATGTGGAAACAGGTATCATATTCTCAACAATCAGGATACAAGTGACAAAACTCAGATCGAAGAGCTCCTGGAGAAGATTGAGGAGATGGTGGTACAAAACAATGGCTTTCATTTTGAAATGAAAAGAAATACTTTACCAATACTAACTAACAAAAGGAAAGAAAAGAAAACAAAGATTTATAAATGGATAATTGACTTCAGATCACAGAGTGAGTAAACCATGAGATCGTATGGATATCTTCACATAATCACAAAAATCAGATAATGAGAATCTGTTTGTTTATGGTATCATTAATATAATTACAATCATGACAGATGCACTCAGCAATTTTTTTGAGAATCCCAAGGCAAAAGCAACAGAGGCATGCCTCAGTCCGTACTGTAAGTATTTATTTCTTTTCTTATTTATACATTTGGCTTTACAGAATAGTTAAAAAAATTTTAAATGACATGTGCTAATTGGTGCCATGTCTAATTGTACATATAGGTGAAGACAGATCAGATTCAGGGACAACCACTGCATTAATGTCACAAGATTCTGGCCAGACTATGATATCAGCAGGTGTGTGCATTCTCACATAAAAACTGTGAATATATAAAGTAGTTTTGTCAGGCCGTAACGCCTTGATTCACTCAAGAGATTGCAGGAGTTTATTAAAACACATAGATTTATTTACAAGCACTCACTTTAAGGACATCGATAACACAGGAGACACAGGAACAACATTGTGTGACAAATCACAACTGATAGAGAATACTGAAACCAGAGTGAATGACACACAGTGACTATAAATATATTGGGGATGATTAAACTGATCACACACAGGGGCGGAACCCAGGTGGAACAGATGAACATTAACTAACATTAATTAGAACAAAGGAGCACATGGGGAAGGTCAAATGATGAAAACAAACACACAATGGAAGACGGGACCTAACACAGGCTCATAACATATAGCAAAATTTTTATTTTTAAATTTACATATTTTTTTTAAGAAATTTAAAGTGGGGAGTGTTTCTATCATCACAATACTCTCCATAACAAGGGAGCAAAAAAAGAGAATGAAGTAAATGACAGTGAGACATTTAGCATTTATTGTTAAATCCTGAACAGTGAAATTGAACTGAATATAAATAACATATTTGATTAGCCTAGCTAAATATATAGCCTACAATTAGTTTCCATACACTGTATATTTTTACTAGTAAGCAAATGAATACTAGACTGTAGTGATAAGCCTAATGTACAGTATATATAGTCAAAATTTAAAATAAACCACGGTGGCCAAACACACAGTAAAATTATGCAAATTCATTAAATGAGTGTATAGCCATTAAGCTAAAATGAGTCTTTTTTATAATAAAAACTAATAACAATCTAGCCTACCTTTTAAAAATACTTTTCGTTTCAGTATATGTTTACAAGAAAACTTCAATTAATTGTATTTTGGTTTTAGTTTTGATATCATTTTAATTGACCTCAAAATTGATAGGCTCCTTTGCAGATCTCCTTATAGTCCTCTTAGTTGAAAGACATTTATTTACTCATTTATTCATTAATTTTCCAACGACTTAATCCCTTTATTCATCAGGGTTCACTGCAGCAGAACCATCCACTTATCCAGCATAGGTTTTACACAGCGGATGCCCTTTCAGCCACAACCCAGTACTGAGAAACATCGATACACTCATTTATTCACACATACAATATGGCCAATTTAGTTTATTAAATTCACCTGTACCGCATGTCTTTAGATTGTGGGGGAAACCAAAGCACCCGAAGGAAACACATGCGAACATGGGGACAACACTCCACACAGAAATGCCAACAGGCCCAGCCGGGACTCGAACCTTCTTGACCTTTGAGGCGACAATGCTAATCTCTGAGCCACTGTTTATTTTGACAGTTTTTTTCAAAGTCTTCAGCTATT
This sequence comes from Danio albolineatus, assembly GCA_903798035.1. Lineage (NCBI taxonomy): Eukaryota > Metazoa > Chordata > Actinopteri > Cypriniformes > Danionidae > Danio > Danio albolineatus. Next base: position 3,334,520 of record CAIGQQ010000306.1, read on the forward strand.
CTTAACTGTCAGATAGTTCTGGCTTCAATTATCTTTTTTAAGGCTGTGGTTTTGGTGGCTGTGCACCGATGGCTGAGTTGAGGAAATGAGCATTGCGTTTAGTACAGGTGGCACCTGACTTGCTTTCTAAGCCACTCATTACATTTTATTTAGACTATGATGTTGCAAGCAGGCAGTGAATGCAACGCCCGTTCTCTTGTCTCAGGTAACTTAAAACATTCATGTTGCTTTTAGTATCAATGCTATGGTCAAATCTTGCCGTGCTTGTTTCTCAAGAGCTCATATGCATAGCACTTTTACAATGACCGTTTAAAAAGGGTAAAAGACAGTAAATGAGGTTCTAGGCATAGCTGAGAACTATACATGAAGGTTTATATGCTGACAGTACCCAAGCTTGTAGAACAGGGACATCCAGACTGTAAAATCTATTGAAAGTGGATGGAGACAACTAACCGGCGGCCACACAAATGTCCAGGAAAGGGATTCCACTAGACCAAGCCCAAGAGGAGGCCAAGTGGAGTGGGCTTTCACCCTCATTGCACACCCTCAGAGGTGTAAGCGGATCAACTATTCAGTGAGAGAGTCACTGCTTTGAGGCTGGGACCATGCTGGTGTGCGGGGGTTTGAGTCTCAATGCGTCTCTCTGAAATTTTGCGATTATGTCATTCATGCGCAGTGAATGGCCAGCTATGAGGGTGGGATGCGCCGTGATGGCTGCCATGTAGACTTTGAGCATGGAAGGGGCCCTGCCCTTGGGCACCAGGGGCACATCCCACTTTGTTGGGTTTGTGTGCCAGGCTAAACAGCAATCGCAGAAAACTTTCCATTTCATGGATGGTGGTCTGGCTTCTAGAATGGTGCTGCAAATTTGTGTTGTTAGCAAGTCAGTTCCCGGCTCATTTTGCTGACTCGCTTGATGACCTGTGGTGTTAGAGCAATTGAGGAAAATGCTTAAAGGCAAGGGCCAGTCATTGGCTAGGGTGTCTTGTTCAACTGACAAATATGTTTTGTCAGTTGTCTCTTGAGGAAAAGAGGTTGACCTCTGCTGCCCCAAAGATCACACCACAGATGTGGTGTCCACTCATGAAGTTTAGATTCTCTGCCTAAGCCTGAGCCCAGCCTTTAAAAGATTATAAAGCTTTGGGACTGCAGTGAATCAGAGTGAGAGCCATTATCTACAAATGACAAAAACATGGAACAGTGGAAAACCTTTCCAGAGATGGCCTGTCAACCAAAATTCATCATGAGCACAGCAACAACTCATCCAAGAGGTTACAAAAGACCCCACAACTACATCTAAATAAATTGCAGTCCTCACTTGACTTAGTTAGGGTGATTGTTCATGATTCCACCATAAGAGCAAAATGGTTTGGATGGTCATTTCCAAGGCAAAAAGCACTGCTGAGCAAAAATTATATAATGGCCGGTCTCATTTTTGCCAGAAAACATCTTGATGATTCCATAGACTTTTTGGAAAATATGGACTGTGGACTGACAATGTGGAATGACATGGACAGGACGAGACAAAAGTTTAACTTTTTGGAAGGTGTGTGCCCCATTATGTGTGGCGTAAAAGTAACTCCGCATTTCAGTAAAAGATCATACAGTAAAATGTGGTAGTGGTAATTATCAGGGGCATTTTGCTGCTTCAGAACTTGGAAGACCTGCTGTGATAAATGGAACCATGAATTCTGCTGTTTACCATAATATCCTAAAGGAGAATGTCCTGCCTTCTGTTAGTGACCTCAAACTGCAGTGAACTTGGGTTCTGCAGCAGGACAATGATCCAAAGCACACCAGCTGTCCCACTTCTGAATGCTGAAGAAAAACAAAATGAAGACTTTGGAGTGGCCTAGTTAAAATCCTGAGCTGAATCCAATTAAGATGCTGTGGCATGATCTTAAAAGGAGGTTCATAATAATAACAACAACAACAACAAAAACACTAAAACTTCATAGCCCTGTGACTAATTTTACAATTGTTTGATGATCTGAAACATTAAGGTTTAGGAAACATGCAAAAAAAAGAAAGAAAAAAAAAGGAACTCAGTAAGGGACAAACATTTTTCCACACCACAGTATATGTTAACAAGCAACTGAAAAAAGGCAAATGGCAGGGCATGTACTCCCCAAAACACCCTCAGACCTCAGACGGTTAACTCAAATAATGAAATGAAACATAACAAAGGAAAACTAAAAAACTATGTCATACAAAAACAGAAAACAAAGTTCATAACTGTGACAAATGGAATATTATTAAATGCATTTTTCTCTTGTAGGTGACATCCGACATCCCTCAGAGTTGAGGATTTTGTTAATGGGGTATAGGAAATCTGGTAAGAGTTCTACTGGAAACACAATCCTACACTCTTAAAACAAACGGTTCTATATAGAACCAAAAATGGTTCTATCGAGCGCTTCATATATGGAACCCCAAAAAGGTTCTATATAGAACCATTTTAAGGGTTCATTAAATAGAACCCCAAATGGTTCTTTGAATTCAAGTTAGATGGTTCTATTTAGAACCATTTAAGGGTTCTTTTTATTTATTAATGAATTATTGCTACTTATTAATGAATAAAAATAAAACCAATCCAGACAATTCAAATTGTTTAAATTTATTCAATCCATTATACAAAATATTTTTTTAATAATACTTAAAATTGCACCTCTGCATACTTTGCATTGGACAGCAGATCTACCTTAACAGTTTAATGACATTCAACAACGTAATTGTAATGATTTCACTTATACGCTTTTTTACTGTTTGAGCAAATACAGAGCTTAACTTTCACACATCTCTAAACGGAAGAGAAATATATCACAATGCAGATGGAAACAATACACAAAACAATATCAATGCATCTATTAAATAACACTACAATTTCAAAAAGTGGATGGTACATGTATGTATTGGTCATCACAACATCCATTTTTATACATAATTTTTAATCTCACATCAAGCAGGTCACTGGTTCGAGTCCCGACTGGGCCAGTTGGCATTTCTGTGTGGAGTTTCCAAGTTCTCCCAGTTTTCTTGTGGGTTTCTTCTGGGTGCTTCGGTTGACCCCACAGTCCAAAAGCATGTGTACGGTATAGGTGAATTGGCCATAGTGAGTGAATGTGTGTAGATGTAAGGGAATATGGGTGTTTCCAAGTGCTGGGTTGTGGCTGGAAAGGGCAGATTAGCTGGTGATTCACTCCACTGTGGTGCCTCTGATAAATGAGGAAGTCGAAGGGTAGCGAGTGAGTGTTGTCCAATGTAATACTGACACTTCAAGCCTACAGTAGGTGGAATCAGGAGAGCTGTTGAATCCTGGTTGGTGTAGGACCTTTGGATTTCTGTAAAACAATATTTTAGTGTTGAGTACTTTTAACCAATTAACATGTCATCAAATAGAATTACAGTTATAATCAATAAAATTAAAGTGTGTGTGTGTTTGGAGGATATGGGATGTAATATAGGGAGTAGTTACCTTCTGCAGTTTCCTCTGCTGGTCCAATGAGACTGTCATGGAGCACTTCCTTCTTTCCTTCCCTTTTTTGGGCTATTTGTTTTAATGATGTTTCTGTGTACTTCACCAAGTTTTCAGCATCCTAAATGCAAAAAAACATTTTGTTTACTTGTGTAAGTTTCCAAATAACACATTTTCAGCAATACAAGTTCATTAAACTTGTTCATTAAAATTGATCTCAAAACTATTTAACACACAATGTAACAGTGTTTACTCACAAGATCTGGCACTCCAAGAAGAAAAAAAAACTGCTCCATTAGTTCTGCAAACCCCTCCATAATCTGTACTCTGGAAAAGGGTCTTTCATTCGGTTCTTGACTTATGAATATCTGATGTGGCATTCAAAGTTCATCACAATCTGAGGTAGGAAGACAGCATTTTAGAGTGTGTAAATATGAATTTATATCACAGAATTAATCTACCTTTGACATAAACTGTATTGAACTGAACTTACCTTGTGTCAGGTTCCTCAGAGTACAGTTCACTTCCTTTTCATCCCATTATTTTGTTTCATTTGCGAGATGATTGATGAGCTCACCACTGAAATCCTTTCATTTTTAAATTTGTTTTGCAGACATTGCAACAAATCCTGTCGGCAAATTTACACTTTATTTCAATACATATTTTTTCTCTGCAGGACTTTTAAATAAGCAATGACCCTAATATTCTCACTGTACAAACAGCAGCACATTTTTGTGATAAAAATATTATTTCAGTACACAACAACCAAGTCTGACATATGCATGTTATAAAATACAATATTTACCAGGTGTCCTTGTTGATGATAATTGTGCCACAATTATGGATGTAACGCATGTCCTTCTTTAAGCTGGGATCTTTCCTCTTCAAAGCTACTTGTGTCCTGCAGACCAAGGTTGGGAACTTAATATGGGTCCAATTACTCTTTCTGTAATCATGAATACAATGTTAAAGTCTTTTATAATATTAATTTCATCATACTTAAATACAGTTTGTTTAGATTTAAAAACAATGATACATACCAAGCACAAGATTTATGACGCAGTTGTTTCCAGGCTATTTGAAGAAAAGCAAGATATACATTAAAATATGATTTTTAAACTTATTTAGCACAATATATACATATGTAGCCTATATTTAACAAGGTTCAATATTTCACAATACATTTAGCCTGCATGTTTGTATGTCCTTCATAAATAACACCTGATCTTTCATTTCAAACAGAGGATAGATACTGAAAATTACACAGCCAGAAAATGTAAAAAGTTTGTCCACAGCAGAGGTCATGGTTTCAACATTAGGAAGAGAGGCAAAAGAGTCATTCTTTGACAATTACATACCGGCATCCATGTCCTAAAGAACTGATGGAAACAAACTGTGGCTGAGATGACTTCAGGGTCCCCTTCATGGATTCAGTGAGCAAAGATGGAACATTGGTACCAGCCTTTAGAAATGAAACAATGAAAACCATTAGAAAATTGCTGCATTAGAAACTATTTTGTTTATCACAAGCTAACACAGTAAAAACCATACCATAGGTATGATACAGTACAGCAGATTTCACACAGCACTTACTTCTAGCAACAGTTCTCCCAGATGCCGTGGGTGGAGGAAGATGAATGAGGATCTTCAGCATAGAGTAACACAGCTCATCTTGAAGAATTGAAGATGCAGGTCACATGCAAAATAAGAATTAAATTTATTAAAATGAATTAATATGTATTTGTAATAATTACTTTATCATAAATTGAAAATTTAAATTTACATTACGTTTTCTTGTTTAAACTGTTTACAAAAGTGTGCACAGGCAACAGACATTTTGGCTGAAGTTCATACCATCATGCTGATTGTCAGACTTCTCCAGCAAGTATCTGATGTCATTTTTCCTCTCCAAGGACACTATTCCCTTGAGATTTGGAATTATGTTCCTTTCCCGTTTCTGGATTGACAAATCCTCTTTCCCATCTGCAAGCTTGGAAAATTCAATGTCTACCTTAAAAAAAAAACAAAAAAAACAATAATTTCCTATTTAAATTAATGTAATAATTTGCAAACAAATACAGCTTACATTGACTTAAAAAAAAAATAAAAAAACATACATGTTTCTTTACGAGGTCATTGACAGCAACTTTATCAATAACCTTTCTTAAGGAAATAGACAACGTCTTTGTCTCTTCGTGTTCTCTCAGGATTGTATTTTCTTCAAGCAGTGTCAGCAATCTATTTGTGGTGCCAGTCTGAGTTTTATCTGTTCAATGACATTAAGAAATGACAAAAACATTTTATTTATTTAAATATTTACTATTATATAATATTAAAAGGGAAAGACATTATTCATTTACCCATAATGAATGCACACTTCTTTCTGATGAATCAGGGATGTTGCTTGTAATATATTATATTTAAAATTTGTCATGCTCTATGCCAACTGTGAATAGTTTTCTCCATGTTTCCTTTCCGTCTATGAGCAGTTGCAAGAGCTCGGTGTGGAAGTGTTAGAGTAACTGTAATTTGTTCCTCGACTTCCTTTATCTAAGTAAAGGGGAAAGAAATCCATATATACACAGCACAGTGAAAAAACAAATACACGTAACAGTGTACAACAATACAAAGCATAATTTGAATAGTATGTGATTGGACGGGTGGCCCAAAATGGCGCGCAAGTTTGATTACAATAAAGGTTTTCATATTTAGACATTTTTTTTATGAATTTGCTCACACCAAGGCGCCATTTGTTGTCTGTCCGCAGCACCCAGCTAACCTTAAGTCTCGGGCTGATACACAAATTACTGTCCAAGGGCATCATCATTAAATAGCATTATGATTACGTAACGTTATAGAATGACTCCGGCGTGAGATAACGCTACCTCGAGTTCAGAGACGCCGAGGCTTTACGTTCACATTCACACACTCAACATTCACGTTCACATCAATTATAAAGTGACGCTAACTTTCCTACCGAATTCACAACAAACCTATGCTAAGTCTTCCGCTTGATACGTGTTATTAACAATTCTGCAAACACAAGTTTACAAAAATCGCGCCAAATGGGTTAACTGTTAACCTAGCTTGCGACAAAGTTAATAGGTCACCCGTGTAGTACGATACACAGACAACATAGTAGAAAAAACAACTTCTAGGACAACAAACACAAAACATTCTTAAGCAAAGTGGAAAAATATTGACTGTCGTAGACGAATTGTAATTAATTTCACTCACCTGAGGCAGAGAGCTTCATATCCGACAGAGCCGTGGTGGGAGCGATGGTTGAAAATGAACGTCACTGCGCATGCACTTAGCGCGCGCGCGCGCACGTTCACAGCGCGTACATTTCACCCAGGTATACTCAAATACTTATTTTATATTGCCAACATGATAATTAAATTACATAAATACAGTAGACATCGCCCTTTGACTACAGGTAAAATAAATGTGCATTTTATACAGTATGTGTACTGCTTAAATGTAGTAAAACCAAACACTATAGAAAGGGATTTTGGTTTAACACAGCCATTGTGTAAACAGCTAAGCACAATATTAACACACAATGTGTCTGTAGCAACACAAGATGTAATATCTTAATTTTTAACACATCATTTTTAAGAGTGAAGTTAACATGATTATTAGTTTAAAATAAATTATTAAAATATAACAACACACTGAACAGTCTAAATAAACTGATTATTTTATTTATTTCACAAAATAATTCGTAATAAATGTTAAATATTAAGCATATATAAATAGTAGTTATATGGTAATGTACAAACCTGCATGAAACAAAAATCCTATCATACATTGATTACGTTTTTGACCATAGCAGTCATTTTATTAGGTTTTGACTCGAAAAGCGTTGTCTCTCTATGTTATAGCTTATTATTAGTTTATAATCTTTACTATATAAGTATGTTATAAATCAGAAATTATAGAACCATTTTAATCAAAAAGGTTCTTTGCACTCAAAGGGTTCTAAATAGAACCATTTTTTGGGTAAAAGGTTCTACTGGCCAAGTATAGAACCCTAGGGTTCTATATAGAACCTCAAGGAACCTTTTTTTTTAGAGTGTAGGCAAAGAGGTGTTTGACTTGAGGAGATCCAGTCAGTGTGTGAGGAGACATGGAAAAATAGCAAGAAGACACATAATGGCCATTGAAGTACCAGGGTGGTGGAGGAGTTACACTACACAGGAGAGTCCTGAATTACTTAAACAGGAGATTATCCTTAGCATGTCTCTGTGTTCTCCAGGGCCACATGTTGTACTACTGCTCATACATATAGACAATAGATTTACAGAAACTGAGAGAAAATCTGTGAAAGGGCATCTTGAGCTTCTTAGTAAGCAAATCTGGAATCATGTTATAGTGTTGTTCACTCATGGAGATTCTCTGTTAGACACACCTATTGAGCAACATATTGAGAATGAAGGGCAGCATCTCCAGTGGTTGTTGGAAAAATGTGGGAACAGATATCATGTTCTCAACAATCAAAACACAAGTGACAACACTCAGATCAAAGATCTGTTGAAGAAGATCGAGGAAACAGTGGCACAAAACAATGGCGGCCATTTTGAAAGAGACAGCAAGATTTTAATGAAAATTGATGAAATGAGGAAAGCAGAAGAAGAGAGGGCAAAAGAACGAATGAGAATGGCGAAAAAACAGAGAGACAACATCAGATCACAGATGAGTGAGTCAACAAACTTCACATACTTATCTTGAGTAAATCATTTATGCAAGTAGAAAATGCATTGCTAATTAACATAATATTTCAGTACACTAAAATTAACCTGACCCAAAATACCTTGCATCTCTCTTTTTGTAGCTAGTTTATAGTAGGGTTTAAATTGTGCCGGAACACTCTGGATCCGGCACCTCTGAAATCTGATTACCGATCCCTCTCCTCCCCGTCCATTGTTCACTTTCTTCCACGACTCCCCAACCCTCTTCACTTTTATGTGTCCGAGCACTGGTTTATAGTACTTTGGTTACATGTATTATAACATGTACAAAATAGAAAAATGCATTGCAAGTCCTCACAATGCAAACACAAATAAAACAATGTGCTGCAAAACCTCACAATGGAAACACAAATAAAAATGCACAAATAAAAATGGACGAAAATAATCTGGACCACAATGGAAATATTTCAAGAGGATGTACTGAAACAAAGTGCTGGGATAATGCAGACACTGTTGGTTGAGATTGAAGTTGTGGTTGTCGGTGACATGAAGGGGAGGTTTCTTTTTGTTTACTTTAACATACATGATTGCATTGTCTTTTGCATATCATTAGCCTGAATAAACTGAAGATGCACTATGAAATGTTTTTGATAACTAAATTAACTTAATATCCTCAACTATAAGTACAGTTTACTGAAAAAAAGAAATTTATTATTACAATGAGGTCAAAATAAATAGCAGATACAAATAAGATTTTAAAACGGACAACATAATACAAATGCAACACGCTAACTTTATTCAACTCATTTATTTTTTCAGATCAAAATGTGCATGTGCTGTGAGGATTTGCAACTTTTTTTGAAATGTGAATGTGTTTTTTTTTCTATCTGTGTTTGCAATATGCAAATTTGCAGCATTTTTTGCTGAATTTGTTTGCGTTTTGAAGCTTTGCAGCGCATTTTTAATTTATGTTGCATTGAGGATTTGCAGCGTATGTGCTGTCAAACTGATGAAGAAGTTTTCTTAAGCTGCAGCACATTAAGTCCTCTCTGCCACCGTACAAACTAGCTCTAAAACACAATGAGTTTACAATGGAATGACAGTTCACCTGAAGCCCCTGAGATGGCTCATTCAAAATTAAAAATTTCTACGTGTACACCCCATTGTAAAGGTTCTCTGTAAGGTCCTGACCAATTTTTTTCTTTCTTTCTTTCTTTCTTTCTTTCTTTCTTTCTTTCTTTCTTTTTCTTTCTTTCTTTCTTTTTTCCGCATTTGTTCATTGTAAAAATGATTGTTTCAGTGGCCTTATTTTCCCTAGGGATATCATTAATTGCATATACAGCAGACATTTAATTAAATTGATTAACAGTTAAATTAAATCTTATTTTGTTGCAGGTGACACCTGGAATATCTCAGAGTTGAGGATTGTTTTATTAGGTTATAGACAATCTGGTAAGAGTTCAACAGGAAACACAATCCTGGGCAGAGAGGAGATCTCGGCAGAGAAAAAATCTGTTCAGTGTTTGATGAGACATGGAGAAGTTGAAGAAAGACACATCACAGTCATTGAAGCTCCAGGATGGTGGAGGGACTACAAAGTAGAGTTTAGTCTTGAGCCACTGAAAAGGGAGATTGAGAATAGTGTGATTTTGTGTCCTCCAGGACCACATGCTGTGCTACTGCTCATAAGGGCAGATTACCCATTTAAAAAAGATGAGAGAGAAGCATTGCAGGGGCATGTGGATCTTCTTGGTGAAAAAGTCTGGAGTCACATTATAGTTCTGTTTACCTTTGGAGATTCTCTGTTAGACACACCTGTTGAGCAACATATTGAGAGTGAAGGGCAGCATCTGCAGTGGTTGTTGGACAAATGTGGAAACAGGTATCATATTGTCAACAATCAGGACACAAGGGACAACACTCAGATCAAAGAGCTCCTGGAGAAGATTGAGGAGATGGTGGTACAAAACAATGGC
>CAIGQQ010000306.1:3345064-3358074 GCA_903798035.1 Danio albolineatus
ACTAGTGCGTTTTAGTTTTAAAACGGCGTTTTAGCATGAAAACGATCCGCGTCCACACTAGCGTTTCACCCAGCGTTTCTGAACAGATCTCCGTCCACACTACTCCACCAGAAACGTAAGTCATGTGACCATTCGCGCACTCTGGGCATGCGCGTTCAAGTATAAACAGGAAGCATGTGTCTCACTCGGCATTTGGTTATTGTTAGTCAACAAACGCTGGTTGAACGATGTCTTTTTGTTGACAGATGACGAGGTCGAGTTGTTACTTAAAGTAACAAATGAATATAAAACATCCATGGCTATCGAAAATACAGTGTTTACAGTGAAGGCTGGTCTGCTGTCTTCCGGTGGCCTTATAGTCATGTGCGCTTGACGAATAAGGAAAGGATACGCAATGACCCAAAAGCCCCAATCACGTAGCGGATCTCAGCAGCCACGCCTCCGTTTTCAAATGTCTTCGTTTTCCCACATCCACACCGAGACGGAGCAGCAGCGTTTTAGAATGAAAACGGCCTCACCATTGTTTCCAAAACGCTCAGTTTTCGCGGCTCGAAAACTCCAGCATAGTGTGGATGGATGGCCTAACCATAGCAAAACTTATGCGTTTTAAAACAGGGCTGTTGTACACCTTTGATCTAAAGTGACTCTTTACTCTCTAAACAGCATTCAATATGAAATTTTTAATTGTACATATTTCAAGAATTAAAGAACACATTTGTAGAACACATTTGATTAGTAAAGTTGTATATTTTTATTACAGTTTATTTGTATATGTTGCGAGCAATGGCAGATACTGTAGATTGGTGGGAAACAATCAGACCAAGCATTTTGTTTATAAAGTGTGCTCAAAAAGGATACACAAATAAAATAAAATAAAATAAAAAAAATACAATAAAATAAAATAAAGAGAAAATAGTGCCCTTCTACAATTAAAACAATTAAAGTGCTTTATGGTTTATGTGTGTCTATGTAACCATATGTCCTAGCAAAATTTTGCCTACTCTTCTACTTATTTGTGTGTTAAAGGGCAGACTTCTTGGAAGATGCCAGTCTCAAGATCATATCATAGCCCTCAAAGCACTGACCACAAACCCACAAGATTGATACAAAGCATGGGTGGTAATCAACCAACCAGTAAGTATGTTTGATACATTTTTAATCTTGATGTGTTCTCTTATCACTCTTAGTAATTAGGGTCTAATAATGTTGAATAGTCTACTGTCAATATGTAGTGTTCTAATCAACCTTTCATTTAGTGAATTCAGAGAACGGAAAGGCCTGGCCTCGCGGAAGATCAGTAAGACAACTAGAAGCAGATAGTGGACTTGGATCGTCGTGTTCAATAGTCTCCACTGGCAGTTCAGGATATGGATCTTTATGCTCCCTCGAACATTCAGAACACAAACGGCAAAATAGTGCGTCCAAGATCTCAGCACATTCTGACAAACAAGATACGAGCATATAAAATGTTTTTGTACTGTATATACAGTGGGGGAAATAAGTATTGAAAACGTCACCATTTTTCTCCGAAAACATATTTCTAAAGGTGCTGTTGACTTGATCTTGGTAACAACCAAATAAATCCATATATGCAAAGAAAACAAAACATATTTGATTACAAATAAAGTTATGTGTAATAAAATGAAACGGCAGAGGAAAAAAGTATTGAACACATGAAGAAAGGGAGGTGTAGAAAGGCAGTGAAAGTCCAGACAGCAGTTGAAATCTCTCAGTAGTTATTCAGCAACTCTCTGCTCTTCGTCATTGTAAATTAATATTAGCTGCTTTAGTACAAAATCTACATGATGAAGATGAAACCAGAGTGGACATTTAAGCAAGACAATGATTTAAAACACAGCCAAGAAAACTCAAATAGTTTCATAGAAAGAAAATCAAGCTGTAGAATGACCCATCCCAGGCTTTGGGTCTCTCAAAATAAAATATTTTTACACTCTGTTAAAGTCTGTGAAAAACTCAAACCTGAGCAATTCATGTGACTTCATTTTCCACATGAGAGGCATCTTTCAGCTGCCATCATTAAAAAAGCCTTCAAGTATTAAATATGTTACAGTATGTCAGTACTTTCTCCTTTTTAAAAAAAATAGTTTTATAGTTATTACACATGGCAAATTTTTGTGATTTTTAATATATATTTAAAAAGAAATTATTTTTGTTTGTGTTGTTTAGGTTCTTACCAAAATCGGGTTAAATTTCATCTCAACAGCTCTTTTAGAATTATTATTGCCAGGAAAAAAAACACGACGTGAAAAAAATTTACATAACGTACCCCGTTGTACATAAATATACACATAATGCAAAAAATCAAAGTTAATTTATGTAAATTGTCTGACTGTAGATATTTTTTTATGCATGTTGTTACTGATAATGTTAAGCAAAGTTGATCAAATTCCTGGCTACAATATTCATGGCAAAACTGTTACCACCAACCCGAGCAAATTCAACTGTATTTATAAGTTGTTAAGTGCAGAATGTCTTTAACTACTGAAAGAAAGACCTCAAAGCCTTTTGACATGGCTTCTGTGGCCCCAAGAAGCCTGCAAACACAAATAGTGTTTAACTGCTGAAGCCGATGTTTATTTGCACATTTTATTCAAAGAGAAAAACACCAATAATACAGATGGCTCATTGTTGAATAAACAGCTTTCAAATCCATTTTTTGACATAATTCTTGTTTTATAATGTTACATCTCAGCTTGTGTTTCAGTGTTTTACAACTAACCCTGACGATGGCGTCAATAATTGTAACATTTCACTTCTTCTGTTTAAAACTACACTGCATTTTCTGATTGTGCTGCAAATATACCATCTATTCCATTTAATAGCAGACACTTGTAACTTTTAATCAAATTTTAAACACACTGGTTTAAATTATCTCATACTTATAGTGATAAATATATTAACAAAAAAAAAAACTCTCCAAAAATACTTTAGTATCCTTGGTGTTGACGACTTCATATTTGTATTTGCAATTATATTGAGACTGACGTGTGTGCCTTCTTTTATTCAACCAGCAAGTTTTTGTTTGTTTGTTTGTTTTTGTTTTTACCGTAAATGTCACAACGACAAAGAAGCATTATTGTGGAAAAATATATTTCTCAGTTTTTTTTCCATTTAAACAAAAAGTGAAGAATTTGTCTGAAGAATTTATATGCTTTCTATTTTTTTATCAACAGTAAAGAATATTGATTGATTTTAGTAGCACTACAATGATTGCTATATCTGATATACCATTAATGTGTAGCATTATGTCAAGTATAACATTACAATTGCAACAAAATAACACTTTAGGGGTGTAGGACAGGGCGTCATGGTAAAACGGTGAGTAGCACGATCGCCTCACAGCAAGGAGGTCCTGGTTCAAGCCTTGGCTGGGTCAGTTGGCATTTCTGTGTGGAGCTTGCATGTTCTCCCTGTGTTTGCGTGGGTTTTCTTCCAGGTGCTCCAGTTTCCTCCACAAGTCCAAAGACGTGATATAGGTGAATTGGATAAGCTAAATTGTCCGTAGAGCATGTGTGTGTGGATGTTTCCCAGTGATGGGTTGCAGCTGGAAAGGCATCTGCTTAAAACGTATGCTGGATAAGTCGGTGGTTCATTCCACTGTGGCGACCCCAGATTAATAAAGGGACTAAGCCGAAAAGAAAATGAATGAATGAGTGTAGGACAAAAATTTGTTAAACATATAATAAACTTTTATTGCATTTTAAATGTTCTTTAAATGTTAAATTGTTCTTAATTTTTAAGAAAATTTAAATGTTAAAATGTTCTTAATTTTTATTTTAACTTAAGGTGTTATTAAAATACACTAAATCCATGTTAGAATTTCTGTTGAATTGTATCTTGAGACCATTGGAAAAGCATTAGTAATTATTTGCAATCTACGCAATCGATACGTCGGTATTGAGTACCAGCCTAAATTATAGAAGGGAGTTAATAGTCAGTTCTGGGCTTAAATGGCAGAAATGGTCCAAGTAACAACTTTAAATAATAATCATTTTTATATGTCTTTTAAGTATTCACAGCATTTTGTTAAGTAATTTTGCTCAAAATTCTACAAAAAATACTCCATAATGACAAATTGAATTTTTTTTGTTTAAAATATTTGCACATTTATTAAAACTAATTTATAAAAAAACATAAATATTCACAGCCTTTGTCCAGTATTTACTTAAAACACATTTGGCACCGATTACTGCCTAACATCTTTTTGAATCTTTGACATTTTTCAAGTTTGGCACAGCTGTTTTTAATCAGTTTCTGCCATTGTTCATTGCATTTTTTTCTCACGGGGTTAGTCCTTCAAATAGTGAGAAATTGTTTGTTTTGATCTGATCTTAACTAATAATGTTAATAATTAAAGTAATTAAAAAGGAAGTAAGTCTTTTTGCACTTTTTGTTTTCGCGAATTCACGAAAGATCGCTGTGTATGCTTTTTCAGATTTAAAATGTCTCTCGCAAGTGCCGTTAGCGCCTGCTGTTCTCACGTAAACCCACCAGAGGCTGCTGTAGACTGGCTGTTTGTCTGAATGAATGACTGACTGACCGACCGACCAATCGACTGACCCACCCTCCTCCTTGCCTAAACCCAACCAAAATTGTATCGATTGACCCACCCACACACTTCCCTAAACCCAACCAACAATTTTCAAAAAAGCAATGCAGAAAAAAAGAAAAGGCCTCGTCTCATTTTTACCACGTTTTCAGATTTTACTACTTTCTCATCCTGTTATTTGCTGGTTTATTTTATTTTTTGGATTCTGTTTTTGTCTTACCTGCTTTCTGGAACCGCTCCTCACAGGACTCAAACCCCGTCATCGTGGTCAACTCCTCTCTGCGTCTCAAGTCTGAAGACGAACTAGCAAGCTAATGGGACAAACTAATTGCAGCGAAAAAGTTGTCCACAAAGAGGTAAACGGTCAGCTGGTAAGCGCGAAAAAGAACGGCCTCATACGGACCCGTAGCATTCATTAAAAAAATTAAACGCAGCCATACGTACTTCTGACCACATAATGTGCGGTCTCCAGAAACGTACGTCAAATCAAATCAAATCACTCAAATCAAATCACTTTTATTGTCACATCATCGGCAGCACGTGTGCTATGATGAGTGAAAAGCTTAGGTGCTGGCTCCAGACAGTGCAAAACACAGACAGTGCAAATACAACGACAGTGCAAAAATACAGACAGTGCAAATACAACGACAGTGCAAAATACAACATACGACAACATACTCCCAAAAGGAAACAAACATTGGGACTACATTTTCAGAATGAGCCTGTGTTTAAATTAGGGCAGGATGATCAATTAATCAACCAACCCACCGACCGACTGACTGATTGATCAATAGATCAGTCAATCAATCAATTGTTCAATCAATCAATCAATCAATCAATCAATCAATCATTGCTTTTGCAGGATAACTCTTAAACCATACTCTTAAACTTTAACTCATAGATATTTCTTGGATAACCTAAAATGTACATTTCTTGAAAGAGATTTTGCTGCTTGGTCATACTCACACATATCATCCGTTGATATTTGCTTCCATGCTGCGTTGCACAACTTTCTCATCATCAATCTATGAAACTGCAAAATTAAATCAAATGCATTAGATAAAGAGTAAATAAAACTAAGTATTAGAATAAGTATTTTTTCCAATTAAATTTATCTTTACTTCTATAGCGCTTTTACGATGTAGATTGTGTCAAAGCAGCTTAACCTACTGTAGAAGTTTTAGTAGATTGAAACTGTGTCAGTCCAGTTTTCAGAGTTGAAGTTCTTGCGCACTTCAGAATGTTTTCATTCATTCATTCATCTTCTTTTCGGCTTAGTCCCTTTATTAATCCGGGGTCGCCACAGCGGAATGAACCGCCAACTTATCCGGCATTTGTTTTACGCAGCGGATGCCCTTCCAGCCACAACCCATCTCTGGGAAATCAGAATGTTTTCTTTTATTATTATTTTTTTTATATAAACCGTAAAGCTCTACAAAAACAACCATTCAATGGCAACTACCATTGAATACACTTATAATTACCTTTTCGTTAATTACATAAACTGAGATTATACATTAAGGTATTACTGTACAGTAACTAAACAGAATGAATTTGTACACATTTAACAAACTGTTGTTTTTTTCATAAGAATTTTCTAAGATTTTTCATAAGATTTTGTGAATAAATATGATTAATATGTTGTTTGAATAGCCATTTCATTCCGATAATTAAATTTGGTTTACTTCCCCTTGTCTAAACTTAAAGTGCAACAACTCCATCTGCTGGCTACAGAACATGCCTCAAAGCACAATTTGATAATCACTGTTGGCATCACCCACTGTAAGCGTACATACAGCAAATCCACCACATAAACAAAACAAGACATCATAAAGAAAGAAAGAAAGGAAGGAAGGAAGGAAGGAAGGAAGGAAGGAAGGAAGGAAGGAAGGAAGAAAGAAAGAAAGAAAGAAAGAAAGAAAGAAAGAAAGAAAGAAAGGAAGCAAGGAAGGAAGGAAGGAAGGAAGGAAGAAAGGAAGAAAGAAAGAAAGAAAGGAAAGAAAGGAAAAAAAGCAATAATTTAATGCCGATCTTTATGTGGCAATATTCATTTATTAATTTTTCTTCAGCTTATAGTCCCCTAATCAGGGGTTGCCACTGCGGAATGAACCACCAACTGTTCCAGCATAGGTTTTATGCAGCGAATGCCCTTACAGCTGCAACACTGTACTGGGAAACAACCATACCCTCATACATTACAGCCAATTATGTCAATCCAATTCATACCGCATGTCTTTGGACTGTGGAGGAAACAAGAGCACCAGGTGGAAACCATGCCAACATGGGGAGAACATGCAAACTCCACACAGAAATGCCAACTGGCCTGTGAGGCGACAATGCTACAGTAAATACACATGTAATTTTTTTTATTTTATTAAAAATCAATTGTTCAGTCCAGTAGTGTGCGCTGGTTAAGAATTCAGTCATTTCTAGCTGTGCCTCGTATTTGTTCCAGTACACTGAACTTTACTCTCACTATGTCCCATGCATAAAAAACAGTGTGTATTGGTGCCAACACCGTTCACCAGAAATGTTGTGGAAAGTCTGTTGTTTTCTAAAATGTACAAAATCTAAGGGTTATAGTCTTTTAAATGAATATGAATTTGTGAGTGTATACTATTTTAGTGTAGCTTCCTATAGTCGAAAACATGATATATTAAATTATCTATGGGGTAGCCTGTTTTCAGCTCAAATTTCTCGAACATCTAAGGTTAAAGGGATAGTTCACCTAAAGCCTACTCCAAACATGGAAGCAAATAAACAGACTTTGATTGAATTCCCTAAACAAATGTTTTTTTTTTTTTCCGGTGGATTTACTGGCACAGATTGTTTACTCAATAGATAATGTACGCTAGAAAAATAGACATTGTAAATTTTGATTTCACATGGAATGTATAAACTGGTAACGACCTCTGTAAAAAAAGAATGTTTGTAAATAAAAATAAAGTTACTTTATCTTTCGTCCTTTTCTTTATCTTTCACTATACAGTAAGGTCTTTTTTTTTGTAAAAATGTTTTTTCCTCTCGCTCTCTCTCTCTCTGTGGTTACTAAAATATAATAATACCTACGGTGGCCGAGAAAGGTTAACGCGCTGCAATTTAAGAAAGCACATGCAAGAACAGAAAACACCAGCAAATTAAGAAACGATTTTCATCAATTTGACAGCACACCTGTTACAAATTCTCACAACACAAACAACGGAAGAAATGCGCAGCAACTTATTGAAAACACAAACAACAAAAGAAATGCGCAGCAAGTTATTGAAAACACAACGGAAGAAAACGCGCAGCAATTTATTCAAAACACAACGAAAGAAAACGCGCAGCAAGCTGGTGAAAACACAACAGAAATGTTTCAAGAGGACCCAAAAACATGACGGACACAGCTAAGATACGGATGCAGTTAATTTATTTAATAACGCAACATTTCAGTTGATCATTAATTAGACTGATAATTTACAAAAGACAACGGAATCTTGTAATCAGGATATTACACCTTTCAAAGACCACCAATCACTTCACTGAACAAGTCACGGCGGGTCCGTATCAGCTGTGTCCGTCATGTTTTTGGGTCCTCTTGAAACATTTCTGTTGTGTTTTCACCAGCTTGCTGCGCGTTTTCTTTCGTTGTGTTTTGAATAAATTGCTGCGCGTTTTCTTCCGTTGTGTTTTCAATAACTTGCTGCGCGTTTCTTCCGTTGTTTGTGTTGTGAGAATTTGTAACAGGTGTGCTGTCAAATTGATGAAAATCGTATCTTAATTTGCTGGTGTTTTCTGTTCTTGCATGTGCTTTCTTAAATTGCAGCGCGTTAACCTTTCTCGGCCACCGTATAATACAAAAGGAACACAATTAATATTTTATGTGTTTATTTATATATTTGGTAAGTAGTCATGATAAGTAGTGTCACAAAAAAAGTTTAATCAAACATGAAATGAAGATTCATTTCACTCCTTGCAGTCTTCTCACATTTAAAACACAACAGTATTTGATTGTCAATTTGAGCATGTTGTCAAATTTGCACATATTTTGTTTTCTAGGGAAACAAATGAACATATAATCAAGGTTTAACATTTTTTAAAAACAAATGTGACGCAGTGTGATCTACATTAACTTTTCCAGCAATGTTTCATTTCTGCTGCACTTTCCACAAATTGCAAATCCATTTAGTTTATTAACTTCTTGACCTGTAAAAATGATGAAATGTTTATGGGTGTTATGGGTACGTGTATCATCCGTTCATTTGATTATTCCTTTTATTCTGGAAAACAAAACATCAGGAAAACAGTCAATATTTCGTTTTTCTGTATAGGCACAAAAAAACGAATGCTACACGGACCGTTATGCCGTGGTAAAATGTATCTAGTAAAGTGTAACTTAAATGTAGTTAGGCTACCCCACAATTGTCTCACAGCAAGAAGGTCGCTGGTTCGCGTGGGTTTTCTCCGGGTGCTCTGGTTTCACCCACAAGTCCAAAGACGTGGTATAGGTGAATTGGGTAAGCTAAATTGTCTATAGTGTATGAGTGTGAATGAGTGTCCCAGTGATGGGTTGCAGCTGGAAGGGCATCCGCTGCATAAAACATATGCTGGATAGGTTGGTGGTTCATTCCGCCGTGGTGAACCCATATTAATAAAGAGACTAAGCCGAAAAGAAAATGAATGAATGAATGAGTTAGGCTACCCACTGATCTATAGAAAATAATAATAATAAAAAAACGACATTACATTCTGCTGTATCTTTAGATTGTTACAGCACACAGTACTTCGTCCCTCAAGTGGCTCTAAACCTTTATTAGTGTATCTGTTTAACCCAAATTAAGATGAAAACCTGTAACTATCTTCAACTTTCACAGTAGGAAAAACAAATACGGAACAAATTTACATCTTTCTTCATTATATCCCCTTTTGTGTTCAACAGAAGAAAGAAACTCAGAAAGGTTTCAGTCTGTTCCACTAAAAAAAAAAAAAAATGATCAGAAACCATTCTTGCATTCTCAAATAATATCATCTTTGCATTTAAAATGGCATAACTGAGCTAAGACACACAATGACAGTTGTCAAAATCATCCATAAAATCTCCTTCATATTCATTTCCAACTTTCTTCATTAAATCTTCTTTTATGTTCTCCCAGTATCTGCACGGGTTTCCTCTGGGCAGTGGCAGATCTAGGAATTTTTGAATTTTTAAAGGCAGGGGCCAAGGTGGGGCCACAGTTTACAGAGGGGGGGGGGGGGGGGGGGGGTCAAGTTATTCAATTTGTGCTTGCACTATATGTTTAGAACATAACTTTTTGTCCTATTATAAATACACTATATATTACTTTATATAAGTCTATCATATCTTTTTTTAAGGGTTAATTTTACATCTGCAAATAGTAGAGATATCAGAAGATCATAATTTTACCTGCAGCATGTCAGTGAGAGAAAATAATTGCGTTAACAAATATGGGCGACTGGGGAGTGTTGTAACATGTGGTTAGTTTACACTGCCCATTTTAGCAGTCAGAAACAACATATTCATCTATATCATACACTCTAAGATCCCTTTAAGTGTACAGGAGAAGTTGCATGGGTCTTCGGGCAAGATTGTAGGTTTTATCATTATTTTTTTAATTTTATTTTTTAAGAAACTGATTCTCACAACAAACATTCTTTCTATAGCAAGAAATTATTATATAAAAAAAATAAAAGAGAAAGATAAATTATTATAGTGTTAAAGGGATAATTAACCGAAAACTGAAAATTGTCATCATTTACTTCCTTAGTATTTGTTTTTCCTACTAAGTCAGTTGTTACAGGTTTTCAGCTTTCTTCAGAGAATCTTCTTTTACTTTCAACAGTAGAAAGAAATCTTTCTTTTTGGGTGAACTCTCCATTTAATTAAAAAATTGTCAGTTCACTTTGTTTATTAATAAAGGTTTTCTTTTTGCAGTAACTGGATATAGGGTTGATCTTAGTTCACCAAACTGAAATAGCTTTAACTCTGTATTAATCTCTGACCATGAAGAACATGTTCATGTGTGTTAAGTCCTAACCTGATGCACAGCTATCATTGTGGTAAATGTCATGAATGATACTGTATGACTATCAGTTTTGGTCTGTTCTAAACATTCCGATTTAAAAGCGAACCGTACGGCAAGCAACACTGTAACACTTTTAATCCCTGTTTTGGAACAAACCAGTCGATCTGCAGGGATGAAAACACTCGTCATACAAGAGAAAAAGCTTAAGTAACAGGTATCACCGGCGTTCAACATGAGTTAAAGCACATCTTTATGTCCGAGCTTTGATATGAATCAGCAATGACTTAAGAGAGGGGCACAACAGGGACCATACCGATTTCAAAGGGGGCCGGTGCCCCTGTGGCCCCACCCCTAGATCCGCCCCTGCCTCCGGGGACTCTGGTTTCCCCCAACATCCAAAAAAACTATATGAATGAATTGGACAAACAAAATTTGCTGCAATGTATGTGTGTGTGAATGATATGGTATTTCCCAGCACTGGGGATTCATAGGTTAGTACAGTCTTTTGAGAAGTTTGTGGAGATTTAGGAGATTTGATTTAAAAGTCCACATCCTCTTTTTCAGAGACATCCAAATCTGTGTTTTTTCTTGAACCATATCCTGAGTCTGATGAAATGACAGAAATGGTAGATTTCCTTTCTGATGCTGTAAAGCAAACACATTGAAATTAATTAATCTCTTCTTAATTTTATATAATAGCAAACGCCTGAAGGTCTGTAAACTTTAGTTGTAGGATCATGTGGCACATCATTACAATGCAGAGGAGAACTCAGAAGTGGGGAGGAGGATGTAATAAAACAATTTTTTTAAAGGTTTACACAACCACAATACATAAATTAGCACTATGGCATAAAAATAGCTTAATGAAAACACCAAGAAACACAAACATTTTGCAAATGAGTACGGTAAACTTTTTATCCAATAAGAAAAAAAATTACATAAACTACGATCGAAACACATTTACTAAAAAAAAAATCCAGCATGTGCATCAATGGCAATAAGTACACTGTTAAAAAAAATCCGTAAAATTTACGGAAAAATACCGGCAGCTGTGGTTGCCAGGATTTTTCCGTAAAAAATACGGAAGTTTTATAGAACTGTTTAAATTCACAGAAAATAACCGTATTTCATGAACTGATACAATGTTCAGTTCACAAAAAACGTAGCTTAGTGCACAAAAGTCATTAAATTAATTAATGTATTCATGTGTGACTGCAATTAGCAAACAGATTTTTACTGCATTAGTAACTCCACAGTTACATTTAAGCAAAAGAAGATGCAGCATAACATCAGATACTCTGAGTTCATCTTGGACTTGCACACAGACGCTACTATCCTCCACAATGGTGACACAAAAAAAGTTTTACAGTACTTTGCTGTTTTTTTCTTGATTTCACGGTAAAATACTGGTAAAAAATTAAATGTACAGAATATTTCCGTGAAAAATACATTTCACATTGTGCATTTTTCATCGAACACATTTAACCCCTCAAATCCCAGAACGAAATCCTCCCTAATGTCCTCACTACAGAGGGTTGAACACTCAGGCAGTGATGACGTTAATGAGATAATTGAGTATCTAATTAAAGGAAGATTGACAATTATTGATGAACAACTGTTAATAAGCAGAATCACTGAAGGAAAGAAAAACAAGACCAAATAGCACAAATCACAGCCAAAACCAAAGATGAAATCAACTGAAAATTAAACTCTAAATAAAAATAATAATTAATAAAAATAAAACAAATTACACAATAAAACAATTATTTCTCAAGATCTCAGCAGAGATCATTAAACAACATCACAAACATCAGGAGCTTCACTTATTACTGACATTTGACTTTTTCTGTCGTGAACAAAAGTTCTTAATTAAATTTTTGTTTATTTGAAATCACCATGACAGAGGTCAGTGTCTGCTTTAGTTGGGCTCTTCAACTTCTTATTTTAACATTAGTTTGTATTTGGTTGCTATAATTAGTTGTGTTGATCACACTATTTTATAGCATGAAAGGCCAGAAAAAAAAAACTATAAGAATAAGTCTAATAAGATTAACTATGACATCAAATTTACTCTCCCCTGGTTGTTAACTCGTTCAGTATCTTGTTAGTTGTGTGTGAGAAATTAATAGCATACATTAATGAAAACCACTGGAGCTTCAGAAAGCAATGATTGTTTAACAGGTCTAAATACACCACCCTTACAGAAAAGTCACATGAATTTCACATGTGATCACATGTGACCCCATGTGATCATATGTGGCCACATGTGAAGTCCATGTGGCCACATGTGAAGTTTGTGTGACCACATGTGGACAACATGTGAAGCTCATGTGACCACACGTGATCACATGTGCAGTTCATGTGGCCACATGTGAAACTTATGTGACCACATGTGGACAACATGTGAAGCTCATGTG
>CAIGQQ010000306.1:3383437-3397865 GCA_903798035.1 Danio albolineatus
ATAATAATAATAATAATAATAATAATAATAATAATAATAATAATAATAATAATAATCTGCTTGAATGTTTAAAGCTTGATAGATCATGTTTGTGTGTAAATGTGTCTCTACGGGATGCCAGAATTGACTTCCCTAAACACTGGTTTTGAAGCTGTAGATATTAAACATTCCAGCTGCAGAGGCGTTTCCTGTCAACAAGGACTGCATGCCAGTCCATGCACTCTGACCAGGATCCTCTTCGTTTCCTTTTTTTGGAGTCGTTCTTTCTCGCTCTCTTCATCGGTTTGCTGTCCCCTTCCTTCCATGTCACCACTTCTGTCCCCCTTTTGCAACCACACAGCTAAGATTTCACTAGCGGTGACATATCAGATGTGTTGGTTTGTTTGGTAATCTGTAGATGTAGGTCAGTCATGCTGGTAAATGTACAAACCTTCAATCTTTGTGTCTGCTTTCTGAGTATTCATTTGTTTGTAAAAGAGACTGATCAGGTCTAATTTGCATGTTGGAAAAAATGTGTAGGTTTCAGATACAGGCTTGTGTGTGATAAGAGTATGCTGTGCCTCAAAAGTCTTTGTGTAGGCTTCAGAATCACAAAGGACATTCTCTGATATCTTAATTGTGCAATAGTAACGGTGCCTGACCATGCTGTATTCCCTGCAACAGAGTCTGGCTCCACCTCCTCTCCATGATATGACATCACTCTGCGGTTACCACAGAAACCAGGGCTCCACTGCAGACGGTTGACAGCCAGGCAGGTGAGTTATTGTTATGGTGTTGGGGAAAATTGCAGACAGAGCACAATTAAATAACTGCGTGGGAAAGCATGTCAAATGCCTGTGCATATACATAGAGATGAAGGTTATTACTTACACTTTTTTTAATAGTGTAAAATGTGAGTGATTGTGCTCTGCAAAAGTCTGTGTGTCTAAGCGTGAACACGTGTTTGTATTAGCATGCGGGTTCCAAGATCGACATGTGCATTGCATTAGCAAATGTGGCTCTCTGGATCCTCCTGTGAATTCCTTTTGTTGGATGTGTATTTGCCTGTAGTAGCAGGATTCTACGCACTGATTTGGTCTCAGCCTGGACTCTTAATTCAGCAAATTGATCCCTCCCTCCTGGGCAATGTCCAATCATGCTGATTTAATACACCCGTACACATGCACTCTCACAGCATGATTAATGATGTGTCAGTAAAGCGTTCGATGTGCCAAGGCAAAGTCCATAGCAGAAGAGAAGGAGAGGGTTAGAGAGCATTTTTCTTCGGGTTCATAGACACACCCCGTCTGAACAACATTTCTGAGAACACTGATTTGTTCCGCAGTATAAAATCATAGCTCTGGGATTTTTTTTGCATGTTGGATGTTAAATTGTGCTAAAATTGGCCAGTGGGTTCAATTGAATATAGACTTGTCCTGCCAACCTAAAGGAGGTTTTGCACAGTGATGAGGTTCAATAAGGCACACTGTTATTTATTTAGTTTTTTTGTGAGAGCCTGTGATTTGTACTGAAGACAGACTGTTGACAGTGAGGCAGTGTTGAGCAGAGCTTAACTGTATGCAAATTATGAGAAAAGGATTTGGCAACAACCAGAGGCAGACAGGAAATGATTCACTTAAGTACCATAACAGTGTCAGACTACATTCTACAAACCAACAGCCTACCGACTCTTCACTATCCAGAGATTTAATCATGGTTTAGTTAAATTATTCATAGAAGTGATTATTATCTAAATCAATCAATTTATTTTATTTTATTTCTTGTTTCAGGTGGTCCAATGGCTGCCCAGGTTGAGGTTGATACTGGGCGGCCATGTGTGGTGGGGGGTCATCTGCACCTTAGTGCTCTCATAGACTCTAGCACCAAGAGCTTAATGGAGAGTTCAGGTGGCCCCCAGGGGCCACTTATTAATGCCTCAGAGCCTAGCAAGCCTGTCCCGGGCCCCAAGCCCAGACTCACTCCAAAACCATTCACTGTGGAAAAAAATCCTACTATACGCCCCATTCTTGCACCCAAACCACATCCAAAACCTAGGTCTGAATCCACTCGACCAGTTTCCTACAAGCCAGACCTACCCAGCACACCTAAACCTCAGCCAGCCAGTAAACCTAGTCTGCCATCTGCCTCTAAAATGGGCCCCAAGCCCAGTGGACAAACGAACAAACTTGTGGCACAACCCTTTAAACTAGCACCTACCATTGCCTCTATAGATTCCAACAAATCTAAAACATCTCTTACTGGAGACATGCTAAGAAGAACAAGTTCTGGAAACAAAACCGATGGTCACGCCTCCACACCTGGTGCTGAATGGCCATTTTTATCTCGGAAAAAAAAGTCTGGCTCTTCAATCACTCGTGCTAAATCATTAGGCTTCTTATCAGAGATTGGACTGAATTATGAGGACAGTAAAGAGGATACTGGTGCCAAGGATGAAAATTCTCCAACTGTTCTTCGGCCCCAAACTAAAGGTTCCAGACCGAGACCAGTTTCAGCTGTGTTCCTTCAAAACTCTGCTCAGTCAGAGCCTCAGGTTATACCCCCTACACCTGCTCCTCGTTGGGGAAAAGCACGACCTCTTTCATCTGACCTTACCTCAAAGTTTGAGTCAATTGGTCTTTCCCTAAACTGGCGACCGGCCCAAGAGGATGGAAAAGAAAACACTCCTGAAACATCAGAGAATCTTAGAGTTGTACCTCAAGAGAAACAACATGGTGCTGATGGGGCAGAAAGGCTAAAAAAGGCCCCTTTGCCAGAGAATAGGACTCAAAAGATAAATCTGAAAGATGAGGACTCCGAAAAGGACCCTAAAGGTGAGGATACAGGAGGTAGCATTATAAAGAGACGCATCAGCCTGCTCTTGGACTCTTCTTCCTCATCCTTCTCAGTCGTGCGTGCAGATATGTCAGGGACGGAACCTCTTTCACCTGGGCTGTCTGTCTCTGAAACTGACGGAGCAATGGGAGTAAAACAGCGAGTCAAAGAATTAAACGACGAAGTACTTACTACGCTGTCACCACCCCAGAAGCCACAATATAAGCCACGGAACCTAGTATCTGACCGCACTAAAAAGTAAGACCCAGTGGATTTTTAACATTCATTGTAGTGGTCTGCTAAGTTAATGCTGTAGCTCAGAACAATGCCTTTAACATTTTACAAATGTCTTTCAGAATTTGTAATTATAATATTCAAGAGGTTTTGGGCATGAATCGAATGAATGTCATTGGAACTCTTTTTTTTTATTATTATTTTTTTTTACTTTTACACAAAGGTAGTATTTTACCTCTTATGCATCAAAATGCATAGTAAATCTTATTATTGTTATTCTTTTGGTAAACCTGATTATTTATGCAGACCTCTGTCACTTAATACTGAAAATATAGGCAAGGGCCAGTATAAGATTCTGATGATATAACCTTTGATAAAAATGTCACAGTATCACGATATTGTGATTACGGCTCTAAATTGTAATATTTTTAAATGTAGTGGTTAGGCATGGGCCGGTATGAGTTTTTGCCGGTATGATAACCTTGGATAAAAATTTCACGGTATTAACGGTATTGTGATTACTGCTCTAAAATATATAATTTTTAAATGTCTGGATAAAAAACAAAAACTTTTTTTCCCCTTTAAACTCAATACATTTTTTTTGAAAGATTCATAATATTTTGGAGCAGTAAACATGTCAGGCTAAATAATTACAATGAATGATTGACTTCTGCTGTCTTCATTAGTTTCAAAAACACAGATTTATTTACAATTTAAAATGGCATCTTTGTATATTTTTTTCTGCTGGAGATGCTGTTGTCCTAAAAAACAAAAATAAAATTATTTAAAAAATAATAAAATAATACCTTAGGGACGGTATTACAGAAAATTTTGGTGGTATGAAAACCTTGACTTTTCCAAACCGCGGTATACCTTGAAAACGGTTATCGTCTCATGCCTAGTAGTGGTAATTATTATGTTTTTTTTTTTATTAAACACAATATATTATATTTTCTAAAGCAGTTTAAATATTTTGGACCTGTAAACATGTCATTCTACATAATTAAAATAAATGATTGACTTCTGCTATTTTCATTAGTTTCAAAAACACAAATTTCTTTACACCTTGAAAAGAAAGCAATTTGATTTTCAAATTTTCTGCTGAATCGTGGGCTGACCAGTATCTTTTGATGTGCATGGTTATTTGCTGCTGGAGATTCTGTTAATATTATCAGTAAACTGTGGTAAACCCTGATGCCGGTTATCATTCCATGCTTAAACTCTACCACAATATGCAAAAATGTAGATTACATGTGCTGAGACGCTATGAACACACAGTTCTGATTTGTTTTCATAATAATTCATTCTGACAAGACCTGTAAAGACCTATTTTTTAATTACCCTAATTTGTTTGCAGATTTGAAACAGAGCTTGAAGGCCCTAATTCCAGTGAGTCCAAAGGCCCCCAGCAGGTTGAAGAAGATCTAAACAAAAAGGTATGGGATTGTGATCACCACCATTGATCATACTGCACAATATTTTTAAGGAGCAGGATGGCACACCTAGTGTTCCATTTAGCTCTTTTTAATTTTAAGAGCCTTGTTCTTACCTTAATTAAGTTATTCACTATGCCACTTGTTTGATAAACTAAAACAGTTTATTGTTTTTTTTTTTAAAAAAGGCCATATGTTATGAAATTTAGGACAGTAAATGCCTTACTGCTGCTTGCAGCCCCAAAATGAACATTGCTCGGTATTTTAAAAAAATAGGAAGAAGAATGGAAGGAATTCGTTCTGAGAGAGAGAGAGAGAGAGAGAGAGAGAGAGAGGAATAACAAATGAGGTCAAACACCTGATGTCACAGAAGGTGCGGCACTCCAAAGATGTGTAACCCTAGCTGTGGCATTAGTCATATTGTGATTATGAAACATGCATGCTTCGGAGGGAAGAGGGGGTGGGAAAGGTTTGTTTGTGAGAGGGAAGAGGAGGCTTTGATTATGGCCCCTTCATGCCCCACCCTGCCTTATGAGCTTTGACAAAGAGCATGCATATCCAATTTCAGTGTTCTCGGTCACACTTGTCATGCTCTTCTTCCTTTTCTTGTACTCTTAATGTTTGCTCCTATCTCAATGCTATCTTTTCAGTACTGTTAATAAACCCTTTCCAAAACAATCCTTCAAATATTTGTCATTATCTTGTACTTTTATATAACTTTGAACAACAGTTTGAAAGTTTGAAAGCTTAAAAAAATCTGTGGACTTTCCAATAGGGCTATATCAGATTCTTTGTGCTTGACTATGCCTTTTGCTCTAGAAACATGTTTCATTGCCTCTCTATATTTGACTCAAAATCAATCCTGTAGTAGGCCCACTGTACACAGCCTTTACTGTAATAATAGCTCATAACACAGCAAAGAAATTGTTACCTCTAAATGTCATACCTGTCAGTAAAAGCTATAATTACACTTGGGGGTTGTTAAAGGCTGCTTCTTTTAAGGATCACCGTTGTAGACAGAGCTCACCTTGTCTGACTGAAAATCAATCCAAGCTCTTGGTTGTTGCTTACTCATGAAACTGCATGAACTGAGATAAAGAAGGGAATCTGCAAATAATAGTAGTTTTTGCTATACAAGATATATGACAAATGAAATGATGTAAAAACAAAACAAAACAAACAAACAAACCTATTTTTTTCTTTTCCAGTTTGATTTCTCTACAATTGAAGGACAATTCAACAGACAGGAGGACAAGAAAGTGTCATCACTGAGTGTTCAAGACTTGCCTACACTGTCCACTATTGGTAATGATGGAGTTCAGACAGTACGAGCGTCCATGTTTGAGCATGTAGTGGAAAGGCACAATGTCCAAGTGATGGAGGATAACCCTTTACAAGGCCCTAGAGCACAGAGGGAAAGCACAATTAAACCCATGCCCAGACGAAACCACTCTTTGCGGATTCAAGACAGTGCCTTTAATGCTTTTGAAGATGATGATCCTGGTAGTTTGGTCAAAGCAACCTATAGAGAGCAAGTTTCTCCTTCTAGCCCTGTACGTGTGGAGCATGTATTTGACACTGTGGCTTTGTCTGGAGAGAGCCGTGCTGTAAGTGAGGCTTTGCCAACTGCTCAGCTTGAGGACAGAGCTCTTACCTTACGTTCACGGCGATCAGCTCCTCAAGTGGAAGAGGGAAAACCTACCCATGCTAATTATCTGAAGGATGATGCAACCATGCCACGTTACCTCAGAGTTGGGGCATTGCAGAAATGGAATGCCACAGAGGCAGATATAGAGTTTGAAGCTGAGAGGGAGCGACAGAAAGAGATGGTGAAAAAGATGGAAGAAGAAATACGGAGACAGACGGAATTGCACATTGCTGCAGCAGCAGCACTCGAAGAAGATGAGAAAGAGAGCAAGGCAGAAAGGAATAAATGGTCAGAAGCACAAAGAGACCGGGAGAGGGAACGAGAGGAAGTTGCGGCACCCAAAAGGCCTAAGATGCTAGATGCAGAAGACCAGATGAACAAACCTAGAGCAACTTACTTTGCTCTGACTGGTCAGATTCAGGAGCCTGTTTATCAAGGTGAGCGAGTGCAGGAGGAAGCAATCTTCAGGAGAGGTATACACAGAGTAGTGGGTGAAGATGCCAGTGGCATAAATCGTGAGGTTCCATTTGATGACTTTGCTGTTAGGTCAGGGCAGTGGGGTCCACAGATTTCAATTGCTCCATTTAGAAGAAATCCTTCATTAGATGCAGCAATGCAGAGGGATTCGCAGGAGAACAGAAATGAAGCTGGACCAATAACAGATCCCAGATTACAAGAAAGGGAACGACAGAAAGCAGTTAGGGAAGGGTTGGAAATAGACAGACAAAGGATAGCAGAAATTGAAAAGGAAAATGAGTTCGAAAGGCAGCGAGAAATTAAGAAACAAAGAGATTTGGAGATAGAGAAACAAAGCAAAATTGAAAGAGAGAAAAGGAGGGAGGCTGAAATGCAAAAAGAGAAAGAGAGGCAAAAGGAGTTGGAAAGACAGAAAGAGCAAGAGAGGGAGAGACAGAGACAGATAGAGAAACAAAGAGAAATTGAACGTCAGAAACGTGAAAAGGAGCGACACAAGCAAATTGAATATGAGCGGATGAAGGCTGCAGAGAGAGAACTTGAACAGCAGAGAGAGTTTGAAAGGCAACGGCAAAAAGATTTTGAGCGAGAAAAAGAGAGAATGCTTGACCAAGAGAGGCTTAGACTTAGAGAATTTGAAAAACAGAAGGAGACAGAGAGAGAAAGGGAGAGACAGCAGGAGTTGGAAAGACAGAGAGAAATTGAAAGACAAAAACAGCGAGAACTTGAAAAACAAAGAGAGATAGAGAGGCAAAAGGAGATTGAAAGACAGCGAGAATTGCAGAGACAGCGAGAGCTGGAGAAACAAAAGGAGCAAGAAAGGGAAAAACAGAGACACTTGGAAAGGCAGAAAGAATTGGACAGGCAGAGGGAACTTGAAAGGCAACAAGAACTGGAGAGACAACGTGAGATTGAAAGACAGAAGGAGATTGAAAAGCAGAAAGAATTTGAAAGACAGAAGCAGATGGACCTGGATATCGAGAGATGGACTCGACAAAAAGCAGAGGAGAGGGAGGCCAAGAGAGAGCTAGAGGAACTTGAGAGGATCAAGGAGCTTGAGAAACGACAACTTCTTGATTTTGAGTCACAGAGACTACGGGAAAGGCCACTCCAGCAAGACCCAGTGAGACAAAGATCAAAAAAAGAACGGGATGAGAGACAACATCAGGTTGAATGGCACAAAGGAACAGAACAACACCGGAAAGAGATGGAAAAAGAGATGGCAAAGCCTACATCTCCACTACGGCCCAAAGTTCTAGATCTGGATGCTGTGTCTCTGGGAGTTAGGACTGCTCGGGACAATCATGATAGCAGCCCCAGTGCTCGATGGAAGCAGCCCTCACTTCATCCTGATGAAACTTACAAACCAGCTATATTAGACATTGACTCGTTTAAGAGTCAAGCCCAATCTAATATCTTCCCTCCAACTGGATTTGTAAGTTTAGAGTCTGGAACTGGTGGTTCCATGACGCAAGCTCGTCCACAGGCCACACAAACAAATGTTCTCCATTCTCAAGCAGCATCTCAAGTTCAGTTTCCTCCTCATCCCCAGTTCTACCCTCAGTCACAAACTTCTTTCCAGCCCTCCCCAACAGAACGTATGAGAACTCAACTCCCTCCACCTCTGCAACCTCAAGTTCTGCACCAAACCCAACCTGTGTCACAGCCATATGCTACAGAAAAACCTAGGCCACAATCTCACTCATTATTTGAGACATCAGATTGGGCCTTTGGTGCTCAGCAATCCATTTCAGCTTTGACCCCTGAGCAAACCAGTGTTTGGGCTCATTCTGAAACAGAGTTGACTGTAGATGAACCTCTTTGGGTATCACCCATGGAGGGCTCCAGAAGGCCAATTAGCACCAGACCAGGTGGTTTTGAGCAACAATTTTTGCGGCCAGAGGATAGAGGTTTAAGTAACATTTTGGCACCCAGTTCAACTTCTTCCATGAGTCCAGTCTTTACTCCTGTACAGTATTCCACTCTTGCACCACCCATGGTTCAAATTCAAAGCTCTATGTTGACCGCACAACCAAATCTTGGACCCGGTGCAGCACCTATACTGGCTCCAGAGAGATGCTGGACCTCAGCACCTTTGAATGCAGGGTCAAGTGGAGATTCAGTTTTTTCTCCCCCAACACCATTATCTAGGAAAGAGACTTCAACACCCAGAAGTCAGGCTTCAGCCTTGTCTGTTTCTGATCCTATATGGACTCCAAACTGGGAGCTGGCTTCCCAGGGACCGAGAGAGAACCGTACCTCACACAGGGACAAAGTACAGCAGGTGAGAAAGGTATTCTATACACCATCTGACACTTGGCAGTTTAATGCAGAACTACCAAACTTTTGGTTTCAGCAAATTATTTTCCTGTGTTGTTGCGTTGTGAATACACAGAATAGTTTCTTGAATACACAGATAAAGATTTACTCCTTTTTTTTTACCTCCGTGTTTGTGTAGAAACGTTCAAGGAGTATGTGTCGAAGATCTGCCCCCACAGAAAGCTCTGCCGATGGCCCGGTTGCCCATGTGAGAACTCGCAGAAGTCGCAGTGCACACAAAGAAAGAGTTGGAGAAAGCGCGGTAAGAAAATACATGCTTGGATTGTGTAGATTATTACTTTGATTTAGTCTTTGAATCATGATTCCTCGAACCTATGGCAAAGTGATTACATCAATATTCAGATATAATTCAGTATATTCGAAAGGCTGAAAAATATAGCAAGGTTATGACCCAGCCATACTAGGGACATGGTCCAGCATACATATTACATAAGAGTTCTTCACCATGTTCTAACGGAAAGTGTACAAAACCAAAGATGGAGAAAGCGCTTAGCTTATAATGATGTCACCAGCTTTTAAGCACCAGATGTTGGAGAAGTTCCTCGGCAATGTGAATAACAGCTGTCATCTGACTCTTTCTTGCATGCAATGCTTGACTAATAATGTATGCCTATATTTGATGAAGCTATAGACTTGTTGACAGTGATTTTGGCTGAGAGTCATTAAAGCTTAATGTCTACTTTTTGTTATCTACTTATATGCATGTTTTTTTGGACACAAGCTAACTCAAGCTTGTGATTGAGAGGGTGGTGCAGGAATGCAGTCCGATGACAGAAAAAGGAGTGCCTTAAAGTTACTGTGTAATAGTAGAGCGTTTTTTTGTAACATATTAGAGTTGCTAGTAGTGAGTAAGACTGTGAACAGCAAATCAATGTAAAGCAAATCATAAGCATGTGGACGAGGAAACATGGAGAATTTGAATGGGGGCATAAGTGCAGACAAAATAGCGATTTTAAAGAAACATTCAGTTATAGAATTTAAGATTGCTTTATTGTTTTTGATAAACAGAGGATGTGAAAGTTTGTGAATTTATTGATGCTTTCAGAATGAGGAAAGTTTTTCCAGTGATTAATTTGTTCCATAAGACCTGTGTTGTCTTTTCACAGTGCCTTTGAGTTAACACACATCGCCA
Source organism: Danio albolineatus (assembly GCA_903798035.1). Taxonomy (NCBI): domain Eukaryota; kingdom Metazoa; phylum Chordata; class Actinopteri; order Cypriniformes; family Danionidae; genus Danio; species Danio albolineatus. The sequence continues at coordinate 3,393,510 of CAIGQQ010000306.1, forward strand.
TCTGCTGTACGAATGGAGTATTACAACATAATTTTTTATGACCCACAGGCTGTAAAATATTGCTAATCTGATGGGAATATTACGTTTTTAGCTTATTTTGAAATGGAAACTATTGAAATGGAAATGACAACGCTAATGTTTGGGTTTTGTTATGAGGGATGTGGGTGTATACGTATGGCTTTTGTAGAGGAAGTCTCTCTCTCTCTATCTCTCTCACTCACTCTCATCTTTTCTCAGTATTGGTCACCGATAGAGTCACTTTTACATCACCGTGGGCTCATTGGCACAGGGGACTTACAGAGACACAAAGAGAGAGGTAGAGAAGTGATGAGCTTTCGTATAGTCTTCTCTAAGGCGAATGCTTTGAGGCACTCTTTTGCGTTAAATATAAAGATTTGCTTTATAGAAAGATGGCTTATCGCTTCTGTCCTTCCTGCTGTTGGTGGCTGTGGGTAAGCTTACTTTATTTGACTCTCCACATTGCAATACAACTACACATACCAAAACACAAGACAAATACAAACAAAAGATTGTCAGATGTTTTAGAATGTGTTTGACACTTTTTGGTCAAGATTGACTTTTTGTGTGTTTGTGTGTGTGTGTGTGTGAGAGTGTGTGTGTGAGTGTGTGTGTGTTTGTTTGTTTTTTTTGTTTTTTTGCATAGATGCAAGTATAGTGTTGATAGCTCATTGATTTGTGGAGTTGTTTCTTTTGCCATCATTTGTAAGTATTGTTCTGTTCAATATTATCCTCACATGACCATGATGAGGCCTTGCTTCCTGTTCACTGACTAATGGAGATCATTTCTCTCTGTTCTTTTAATTTTCTTGAGATTATTTAAAGTGATTAGCTTATTTAGTTAACTATGGAGTTGGAGAGATGCCTCATCCTCTATAAAATATGTTTTATTAATCTGGGAAACATATTATTAATTTAAATATTAAATGATACATTTTTGTATCATTTATTTAGTTGTTAACAACATTTTTCTGCTCGTATTGTACTGATATGAGCCCAGTTTTTTGTTTTTATACCATGTACTATTGATAGATATCGTAGAATGAGTTTTATTATATAGTTTATCTTGTTCTATTTATGTCACCTGCTGATCTGCATCCCCTCGCTAACCCAAAATATTTACTTCTTATCATAGTTTTATCACTTACAAAGCAATTTAGACATGCTAACTCTATAAACCAGTTCTGTTAATGCAAATGCCTAAGCGCATTTTAGTTTTAAGCGTATCACATAGACACAAAGGACAGACACCTTGTTCAAATTTGAATTCATTATTTATTATTATTATTATTTTTTGCATCATTGTTTAAAATCCTACCACAGTGCACCATTAATATAATTATCTGTTTGATTACATTGTTTTTATGCATGCATATGTATCCGTTCTATATAACTTGCACATTAATGTTTCTCTTGGTTTACTGACTGAAGGAGCAGATACATACGTAAAAACTGATACGTACTTTTATACAGAGACCATAGACCTCTAAATACGAATTATAGAGTTCTTACACTTGTTTATTAAAGTGATTGATTTATGTTATTACTTCGGCCCAATATTTTAGAATGAACACTTTAGATTGTTAAATTTTTCCCAAACCAAGTGAGCATTTTCTTAGCAAAACATAATCAATCTGCAGTAACTGTTTTAACACTTTCACTGAATCATAGAACTGTTCTCAAATAAAATACTATAGTTCTCATTAAATGAAAATACTTTAAAAAAAAAATTCATAAATGCACTCAAAAAAATAACTCATTCGATGAACTCAATTTAATTGAGGGCAGGATTTCCATCCATTAAAATTGTTTAACACCAACTAAAAAGATATATATTTAATCAATTAAATGCAATTGAGTTGGTCCAACTTGATTTGGTCAAATAAAAGTTTAAATACATTTCTATTTGTACTTAACTTAAACTTAAAGATCTGATAATATCATGTATTCAAGTTATCCAAAGAGCCATTTTTAAGCATATTTCCTATTTTTAAGCATAAGTTACATCTACAGTTGATTGAGACTGATCTCAGAACTCATTTTAGGACAGTTATTGCTCACTGAGCAAAGCAACATGCCTACTGCTAATGCCTTCACCCAAAGCATGGGTGCTTCTGCAAGGTGGTAATCTCAAAACATTTTATGAAAATCTTCAATCTAAAGTGAAGACTAAACTCTAACAAGTCTTTCTATTAACTTTAAACACCCAAGAATACTTTAATTGTCAATATTTTAATTCAATCTTAATTCAATCCCACACAAAGCATGCTGGGAACTACAAATCCCCTAACCAGGTAGTTGGACCAACACAATTCTGCCATGTTGTTACAACACAAAACACTTACGTTAACGTAATGGTTTACAAATTTAAGTAGACTGAGCATAAAACAAATAAATTAGCCAAAGAAATTACAAGAATTGTGTAGTTTCAGCTTATTTTAAACAAGTAGTTTGAACAAGGAGAAGTAATCATTTTTTTAAATGTGTGTACACTGTGAGCTGTATAAAAAAATAAAATAAACAGCATGATATATTTCATAGCCTGGGCCACCTGTGTATAATTGTCAGCATTTAATAATGTGTACAGAAAGGAAGTAGCACAAGTCTGTATTACCCTTCCTGTACGGGCCACTTGTGGTTGAAAGAGGAACATCAAATTGTTTAGGCCACTTGTTCTGTTTGGACTTTAGAATTGCTCTTTGTTATCTTTATATAGTGAGAGTAATAGGATGCAACATGCCCAGTAATACATGTAACTGCAGATCACATCATCTTTTTCAGTATGTTAATCTCTAAACCAATGTAAGTTACTAGAATATTGGAGCAGACAGACAGAAAAAAAGGCTTATGTATATTCTAAGTGATATGTACATATAAGCAATCAACATTTATACACTGTTGTCATATTGGAGAGAAAATAATTTAAATGGGTGGTATCATGCTTTCTCACTTAAACTAGTCAGTGTCGTATTTAATGTTTGGCCATAAAAGATGTACTTATTTAGAAGTTCGCTCTAAATGGAGATATTTCATTTTAAGAACTTTTTCAAGAACTAAAATGGCTAGTTTGGACTACAAACTTATTTTCTGGGATTTAATGATGCTACTTAGTGGCTAAAATTCTGTCTATGGAAATTTGAGGGGTTGTGGTGTGGGCAGGGGTTTACAACAAAAATAACTCTCTCACCACTGTGATATTTCTTGCTATATCTGTGTGTAAAAAGGTTTTGCACGATCTTCTATTCTTGTTTTCTTTTCTTTTCTTTTTTTTTACAATTTATTTTTGGCGTTTTGCTTTTATTTTGAGAGGACAGTTAGTGAGAGGAACTAAAGTGGGATGGAGAGAGGAATGAGATTGGGAAAGGACTTTGAGCCCTCAGCATAGTTGCACTATATGTTAGCACACTGGCCACTAGGCTTTCACTGCATGACCCATTCTTGACCAATATTCTTGGCTCAAACTGGTTGTATTGTGGAATATTTTATATTCTGAAATATTCTCATATTCTATAAACACCTTATTAATGATCAAATTAGTTGATCTATGATGGTCGATTGATGACAACGTGTTAGTCTGCAATGACGAGATTAGAGCTGCTGGATTTACAACACGTAAAAACATAAATTCTCCCAAAATGCATGAAAGTGTTTTTTTTAACTTGGAGAAGAATTGGGGTTTTCCTGATTGGGGTTTATCTATAATGTGTCACCAATGGCTTGCATTGTTTAGGACTTGTGGAGCTGCACACCGATGGATTTGTTCTTTAGTGTTTGGACTTTCAGCAGTAATAATTAAACCACACTGAACTGAACTAATCTTAATTTAAACTCTAAAAAATGGACTGACATTGTTTCAATTTACTATAGTCTTTTATGTTAAGCTGCTTTGACACAATCTACATTGTAAAAGATGAAGACGTGTACTATTATTGCTGTCTCCTTAGACATGTGAGTGTATTTTACAAGCCGTAAATGTTTTGTTTTGCTAAAACACAGTGTGTATTCAAATATTATTTTATTGAAAACACTGATAAGTTTTGATCTTTGACAAGTCGACAAAGTAGCGCCTGCCTCTGTAGAAGAGACTGAATTGCTGTTTGATCAAGGGAGCGTGAAAGTTCTGAAACACCGTCAGGTCGCCAATCACAGCGCATTGGGGCAGCTAACCAATCAAATCACATTTTATTCTTCGGAAGGCAGGTCTTTGTCAACCCAGATTTAATCAAGACATTTATTTTAAGTTGAGAAGGAAGCTACTGTGTAGTTTTCAGAACCTACAAGCATGACAGCATGTTCTAGTACATCCCCAAACAAAATATAAATATATATATATATATA
>CAIGQQ010000306.1:3407018-3434873 GCA_903798035.1 Danio albolineatus
ATATATATATATATATATATAGAAGACATTGCTTCATATTAACTTATAAAACTTGTTAATATGCTTCATATTAACTTATAAAACTTGTTTATATTTTACAATAAACTTATTCTATTAAAAATAATTCCATTTATAATACAATGAAGTTCACTGGAGTATCAATGTTTTCTGTCTGTCGAATGACAGTGTTTACATTTTAAAAAAATTAAAAGAAACATTTAGTTTTAGTTGGCTTTTTTGTAGCTGAGCAATAAAACAAACAAACAGACAAACAAACAAAAAGAAGGTTATGTTAAATTAGAAATGTCTGTCTCTTCTCAGATAGGATGGTGGACCGAGTCAAAGGTTACCATGGGCCAACTAGTTTGGGCATCTCTGATTTATAAATTGAAACTACAATTTTATTTATTTTATTTTATTTTACTTTAGATAGTTTATTATAGTTAATATGGTACAGTATGTATTTCGACTATAGGCTCTAGTCTGGAATAGACATGGGACAATAACCGTTTTCAAGGTATACCGCGGTATGGAAAAGTAAAGGTTTTCATAACGCCAAACTTTTCTGCTGTACCATTCCTAAGGTATGTGTAAGATTTTTTATTTACAATTATTTTTGTTTGTTTGTTTTTTAGGTGTAAATTGTAAAGACATCTGTGTTTTTGAAACAAATGAAGACAGCAGAAGTCAATGATTTACTTGAATTATTTATCCTGACATGTTTACTGCTCCAAAATATTTTAAATGTTTCTCAAAAAAAATTTATTGTGTTCATGGGGAATTTTTTTGTTTTGTTTTTCACCTAGACATTTAAAAAGAATATATTTTAGAGCAGTAATCACAATACCATCATACCGTGAAACCGTGATATTTTTATCCAAGGTTGTCATATCGTCAGAATCTTATACCGGCCCATGCCTAGTCTGGAAGGGACTTCACAGTCATACCTCTTTTCATGCTGCATATTCCAGAAACAGATGTAACTAGTTTGACGTATTTATGTCGGCTTTAGTTCAGGTCAGGTTTAAAACCCTTGCACACTGCTCCTTCATAACACACAGGCATCAGCTGTTAATGTTTGATATTCCCTGAGGTAAATGATGCCACACCTTCAGTGGGAATGTGTTGTCAGAATGCAAACACGAGTCATGAGCACTCATCTATGCACTGCCATGCACATTTGGAAATGAAGAAAGGCTGAGAAAGTGTTGAGTTTAAAGAGACAAAAAAAGATGACATGAGACATTCTCAAATGTAAATAGAAACACAGACGCTGCTTATAAAAAGGCCAAGCATTAGCGCGTCTGGGTTCAAGTGACGACTACCCTTTCTCTCATCTTTTCTTTCCATCCGTTCATTGTTTCTCTGCTTCCCCTGACGCACTCTTCCTGTTCATGTAGTGAGAGGTTTTCTCTCTTTTTAGGTGTGTATTAGTTCAGATAAGGGTTCTTATCCGTGACTTTGGCCTTTCAAATAAGATATTGTTCTGTCTGGAGCCTACACCCTTATATTGTCAATGCTAGTGCTTTAGGCTACTACAACTAATGTTAGTCTTGATTCCCACTCCCTCTCAGTGTGTGCGTGTTTATTTATGTGTGGTCGGCAACACAGAATATCACTCAGTTCATAGGTGTCTTTATTTAAAGTGCGTCGCTGTTATTAGCAAGCTTTGTTTATGAGACTTGGACAGTCTGCCTGCTGTAAATAAACCCGAATGGTTTGAATAGCCAAAAATGAGAGCATTTACAACTGAACACACCCATTTCTTAGTCTTTGAGGGCAGATATATGCAAAGATGTGCAAACGTTCATACAGACCTTGTGCTGAGGCAGTTTTTTAGAACCAATGCTAATGACATGGTGCAATGTAAAATGCAATGTAAAAGCATTAGGTTAATCAAGCACAAACTGTTTGAGACATTCCTCATGGATTTTCTATAGTCAAGTGAGTGGCATATATGGGGAAAATTCAGCCTGTGTTATGGATTTGGATTAGTTAGTCAGTGTTTTTTTTTTTTTTTTTTACTTGCTTTACGAGAAGCTAGCATAATCTGTTTCTGGTGTTAGCTTACAAAGAAGCAAACAAGCATACCAAGTATGGTACTCTTACACAGATATAAAAAAAATATTTAAATCTGATTAGGCAAGGCGAGTTTATTTATATAGCACATTTCATACACAATGGTAATTCAAGATGCTTTACATAAACAAGAATAAAAGAAACAAGAAAATAAAAATGATATATATATTTTTTTAAATGATTAAAAGCAGATTAAAATGTGTTTAAAAGAAAAAAAGGGCATAATAGTGTGATCTGTCGGACGTAGCACAGTGCTCATTCAGAAAAGGCACAGCTAAACAGATGTGTTTAAAGTCTTGATTTGAATGTGCCTAATGCTGGAGCACGTCTGATCATTTCTGCAAGCTGATTCCAGGGGGGTTGTCTCCGTCATCATCAAAGCAGACAATCCGCTTCATTCCGGAAGTCTTTCAGGGATGTAATTGTAGACCTACCTAGGCTACTGTGATGATACTGTGTAGTCCTATAATGTGAAGAAGCCGCTGACACTCCTTCAAGTGGGCTGTTTTAGTGGACTAAAAGCGCAAATTCAAACACAGTAAAGTGACATTTACTAAGATGTGCACCAATGGTGTGTGTAAGAGACATTTTTAGAGGATTCCTATGGGTTGTAGTTGTCTGAATGGCTATTGAATGATAGTGAGTCTTAAAGAATCCAAGTAAATTGGAATTGGGTTGCACTTGTTGGCTTAAGTAAAAAATGGCCATGCCTTCCCATACATTAAAAATGTCATGTTGCCATTGTGATGTCAGTTACATCAAGTCAAGGCCATTACCAAACCCTTCCCTGTGACTTTAAAGTGTCCATTGAATACGCACTTGAGAATGATGACAGAAGTAACAGATCATCTTAGTTCTCAGTGCTCATTCAGTAAAGGCACAGCTAGCATATGGGTTTTAAGTCTTGATTTGAATGTGCCTAATGTTGGAGCACATCTGATCATTTCTGCAAGTTGATCACAGGGGGGGTGTCTCCATCGTCATCAAAGCAGATGATTCGCTTCATTCCGGATGTCGTTCAGGGATGTAATTGTAGACCTACCGAGGCTACTGTGATGATACTCTGTAGTCCTATAATGTGACAAAGCTGCTGACTATCCAAGATTATGAAATCAATTTGAATGCACTTTTTCTGCGCTCACATTTGCATGTCACGGCCACATGCTCTTTTACGTTATAAATACAGCAGCAGGACACACGTTTGTTGTTATTCTCGGCAAGTCATCTATCCTTATGTCTTCATTAATTGAGTGCGACAGCCTAGCACCTCAAATTTATACCGGAAAGTGTCACAAGTTTATATGGTACTACAAATGTATTAAATTATATTTCATAATTACTTAAAACTATGCTATTAAAAACAGGGGCTAAGCCGAAGGAACGGGAAAGTGAATGTGATAAACTCTTACTAACAATGTATTATTAATTTTTTTCAGGGTGGAATGTTAAAGTATATTAGGCTACTCAATTCAACTGGACTATATTTCTACAGTTTGAATTGTTGACCGACTAGTAGTTTGTTTATCACGTTGAAATGAAAAGTCACTAAATTACAGGTAAAGTTATATTCTGTGGACACGAGAACTAACTGATTTAGTGGTGCCATCCGGCGGTGTCCAGACTTTGTGTGTCACCTGTCTTCTTTTTTTGCCCTCGGCTGATCACATGCCTGAGGGTGTCAAAATAAATTGTTTCTACGGTGCATTGTGATACGGAAGTCCTAAGAGGCCATGCATTCAAATATTTTTTCTCTCTTGTTATGTTGTGATCACAACTTAATTACCTCGTTATCTCGACATAACTCGTTTTCTCGTGATCTCGATATAACAAAAAGTTCTGCTTATTCTCAAACTTAACTGCACATCTCTTACCATTTCTCTGGTCAGCCGCAAACCATTTAAACGACACATTTCTAGCATCATTCTACAACCGTGCAGACGTCCCGGTCCTTCAAGCTGACTGGCAATGAAACTGGCGATACCCTCAGGGTCGCTATATCTTCGTTGATAAGGGCGAGAGACGAAAGCCTCCTTCTCAAGTGTCGGACACTGATATAGTAATAATTGTCTATCACTGAAAGGCATAGAACTATCTCAGTTTGACTCAGTCCCTGGTCAAAATGAAAGCGAATGCGTTCGTCCATGATGTTTCTTTGGCGTTTGCTTACGGAAGTCAGAATAAGCAGGACTTTTTGTTATATCGAGATCACGAGAAAATGAGTTGTTATGTCGAGATCACGAGATAATTAAGTTGTGATCACGACATAACAAGAGAGAAAAAATATTTTAATGCATGGCCTCTTAGGACTTCCGTACTGTGACATGCGTGCGAGGTTAATAAAAATGCTCCATCTATTTAAAAATCCTACATCTGGGCACATTTCACTTTTACTGACACTGAAGGTACAGTAGAACCAAAAATCCCCCCGTGTGACTACATTTCATGACCAAATTTGTTTACTTGTGAAGTTAAATTAAAAAAATGAAGTTACAGGTCATCAGTGCATAATGATATCATATTGAACCATAATCAATGACCTGATAATCCCAAATGAACTGTGAGACCAGTGTTGATTCACACTTACCATTATGACTGCTTTTTGTGAAAAAATCTATTTAAAAATGATCTACTTCAAACTGTCAAATGAATAAATTGAATAACTTGTGACAATTTAAATTTAGGTGGTTCATTTGGCTGTGGCGACCCCAGATTAATATAAGGACTAAGCCAAAAAGAAAATGAATGAATGAATGAAAGTTTAATTTAGCAGTAATTTAAACAGTTTCATAATTTTAGCAACAGGAGTGGTAACTTTACTGCAGCGTTTTAGTGGCAACTTACTTTAGTTGGACTAGACATTCATAATTCAGTGACTCTAGCAGCCAATATTATCAAGCTGTTTTGGACATTGAGTACATTGTTTCTTTGTCCGTGTCAGCATGTGTTTATGACTGGTAGTAAACTGAAAACTGAAAAGGTTTTTTTATTTATTTATTTTTCAGTATCCAATGCTGGTGCTGATATCTACGTACCAGAATGGCCTGTTGTCAATATGAAATCTCTACATAAAGTTTAACATTATCTACAAATGAAAAGAAAATTACATTAACCAATCACCCTCATGTTTTGTTAAACTTCAAAACATAATTTCAGATTTGCACAAAACTGATATTTATGTAAAGGCTTTCGATTGAGGGAAAAAAAATGAAATAATGCATCAGTTGCAATTATGGTCTCTGATTAATCTACGTTAATCAGATATTTAAAATATAGGATTTAACTGGAAACATGTTAAATTGAAGAAATGCACGACTATCTAGTTTAAGGAAACAGAATCTCTAGTTTATTGTCTTATTATTATAATTTTGAACCTGCCTAAAATGAGTAAATGCACTGTTACACAGGGGTAATTTTGGTTACTTCCTGATGCGCAGTGGTCTCCAGTAAGTGCAATGGAATTGTCTTCTGCAATCGGACTCACCACTTTTTTTTTATAAAGCTTTTTAAGTGTCTTACAGTTCATGTATTCTCATATTATCAATAGTTGACCTTGCTGGTAGTTCGTGAATATTCATTTAGAAATGGAATCAGTTAGCTTTGCAGTTTTTTGTTGACAGGCTTGCACTGTTGCTCTCATTTGTTCTTTGATGAATGTGGCTGGTTGACCCTGTCTCTGCTAACATGTGCAAAAATACGTTTGGCCCAAAGATGGTTCATCAAACTTGTGCTTCATTGGAAGGACAGTTCATCGCTACAATAAGTTTATACAACAGTGGTTTAATTCAAACTTCCATTTGGAAGTTGTTTTTTAGAATGATTCTTGCAGTTCGGTCTGCAGTAGTGTTTGATTAATCCTATATTATCCATATAATGACATGTCTGCAATGACGTCAAAAAGCTGAGGTCAAACCTTATAAACAATTAGTTTGATAAACATATTAACATGTTAACCTTTTCCGATTAAATGCATTCATTAATGTGTTAAGGTTGATGGCCCTTGTATATATCAAGAGAGAAAGTAGAATGTACATTTCAGACAATATAACATCATATAATGTCCATAGAAAGTCCACATGCTCTTGTCATGCGAGTACAGTATGTGTGTGCGTGTGCGTATATATTTACAAGTTGTTTGTTAGGTGAGAGTAGTCCACTGATGGTGCACCGGTCTGATTCTCACTTCTCTCTGTTGCTTGTTACTCTTCCTGTCAGGAAAGGCAGAGCTGATGAATGACATCCTGTGCTCTTTTCTCTATTGCAAACAGCCACAACACATACACACACATACTCACTCTCATTCAGTCACTTAAACACACACATACACACTCTCTCTCCCATTAATACTTATGACTTAATGCTCAGATCGATAGCTGTAGTCTTAAAATCTGAAATGTGGTCTGGTGACTCACGCACTTTCCATTCATGAGTTTAAAGTTAATAAAAATACTAAAAAAACAATAAAAGCGGTAACAGGAAAGGAATTTACTGATTATATAAAATCCACTATTACAATTCCACATCAAGTGTTTTGTTTAAGGTCAAGGTTTAAGGTTAAGGTTTAAGGTCATTTGATCATGCTTCGTGTTGTAGATTTTGAACGAAATTAGAATATTTTGAGAAATGTACGCTGATATGAATCTATATCAACTATGTCTTTATATTGATTAATTTATGATTATTAATTGCTAATTATTAAGTGCTAAACCATGGCTGCAGAAGATGCAATGATATTACGTAGGCCATGAAAATAGTCCCAAGCACCAAGCCTTACACTTGCACCACTAGTTAGAATCTGCTATTCATGGTATTGAAGCTATTTGGTCATTTTTGAGTTGGACGCTAATGGTCTAATCCGATTCAATTATCTATGCTAAGCTAAGCTAAACGTGCTCCAGCCAGATCCAGAGATAGGCTGAATGGATTAGAAAACGGTCAACTCTGAACTGTTTAACTCTAGGGGTGTTGTAAACGAGTCTATTTTCAAATGCAGTGAAGTGTTCCTTTAATTATATAGTTTTATAAACACGGAAAGTAACACTGTTACTGGTCTAAATCTCATATTGTGAAGTAAAAGATGTAGTTATTGTGAAAATGTCCTTCCATTTTGAGTTCCACAATTCTTGAGCATTCTTTGCTGTATGAACTCATTCAAAAGTTGATTTGAACTTCTCATCGTAAGCAGTTCAGTTCTGCTTGTGATCAGGAAGATGATGACTGTGTGTGTGAGTGTATTACACTGTACCCTCTGTAGTCTCCTCATTAAAAAGGGCATGGTTGAATGAACACGTTCACCAGTTCAACCAGTATATTTCTATGAGGTCATTGCTGTGCTTTCATGGGAGTCCAGTATATTCCTGCTGTGCTTTTACTTGCCATTTCACTCACATACATACAGGTCTCAACATAAATAAGTACATCTCTGATAAATCTCTCTTTCAACTTAATATTTTGTACTAGGGCTGCATGATATTGGGAAAAAAATGGAATTGCGATATTTCGTTTTCTACAATATATATTGTGATATGAATATAATGACACAAGATGACGATTTGGAAAAAAAATAATCATATTTTACATTGATTATGATGATTTTGTTGGGGAGCGCATCTGCATAAAGCAGGGGTGCTGAGTTCAGCTCCAACCCTGATCAAACACACCTGAACCAATTAATCAGGAATAAGTAATACGTAATAATTAATAAGTATACAAATCAAAGTACACAAGATAATATTATTTAAAGATGAAAGATGAAAACAATAGAACAATGATAATAAAAACACAATGGCTTTCAGTGGAGTCTAACAGTACTGAGATCTAGAAAATTCAAATGTAAAATAACAGGGTCTTCATTGTTTAAATGTATAAACCCAATTAATCACATCTAATCTAATTGTTAAAGCAGAGCACTTTAGAATGTCTTGTGTTCAAATGGTTTAAATGAACTTGAAATCTCTTGAGATCCTGCGAAATGACTACTGCAGATTCGCACATTGCGATATCGATGCTGAAATGATATATTGTTGAAAAATATATGTTGTGTCAGCATCGATAACGTAATGTGATAATTTGCAGTAGACACATCGCAAGATATCTGCAATGTCGAGTTTGTGTTACAAGTCATCAATTGCATGTTTTTGATGCCTGGATTTGTAAGCATTCAGGCATAAGAAATTGTACCACTTGATCTAACATTATAAATTATTTCCAAATAGAGGCATTAATTCATCTGCTGAAATTGTATTCATATGGCAAGATATGTTGCACAATTTAAAAAAATTGCAATTCTAGATTTTTCCAATAGAGTTTTCCAATACCTGTTCTGCAGCCTTATTTTGTACAGGATGCCATTCAATAATATGTGTTTATACACGTTTGATTAGTCAGTACCATAGCCAAAAACAGAACTTCATTCATTCATTCATTTTCTTTTTCGGTTTAGTCCCTTTATTAATCTGGGGTCGCCACAGCGAAATGAACTGCCAACTTATCCAGCATATGTTTTACGCAGCGGATGCCCTTCCTGCTGCAAACCCATCTCTGGGAAACATCCACACACACTCATTCACACACATACACTACGGAAAATTTAGCCTACCCAATTCACCTGTACCACATGTCTTTGGACTTGGGGGAACCACAGGGGAGTGACCATGGGGAGAACATGCAAAGCCCACACAGAAATGCCAACTGACCCAGTTGAGGCTCGAACCAGCGACCTTCTTGCTGTGAGGCGAATGTGCTACCCTCTACGCCACTGTGGTGCCCCAAAACAGGAACTTATCTATCTGAAATATCTCAAGATCTTAATATCAAGACGCAAATATTAGTACAAAATAAATGTGTTAGGGACAACATATTACATGCAATTTTAATAGAGGAAAAATCAACAGAACCAAAAATATGATATATGATTTAGTTAAAGTTTGTAGTTTTGAATGTTAATGTTTTATCATTCTATTACTAAAAATGTTAGGTGATCACACTCATATTTTAATAAATGTAACTGTTTAATACAACTGTTTTGTTTAAATGTACCAACATATATTGCTTATATTCACTGATAAAAGGATATTCCTTTTCAAAAGGGGGCATACTCATTCATTCTGTGCACTGTAATTTGTTACAGGATTGTTAATGCTGTTGTGTGTTGTGATATATTAGTTTTATGGCTCTGGTGGGCAGATTGAGTCTCCTCACTCAGTGATTGGCTGATGTCCAACTCTGCTGCTGTGATGTCACATCCCATAGGGAGAGTGTGAGGTTTTTATGACTGGGTTGTTCAGAGATTTAGCTTCACCTGCTGGTTGTTTGAAGTACTGCAAGGTGATTCAACTTTTCTTTTTTTTTTTCATTTACATTCATGCTTTTTTACAATCTGATGCATCATGTTCATTCAGAAAAGCTTGAGATCACTAGCTTTCTGATACATGTTTTTTTATTGTATAAACCATTAATTGCAATTATTCAATATTTAAATGTTGATTAATGTAATTCAGAAATTTTTGTCGCATAAATAGCAAAAATGAAAGAAGATATTTCATACAGGTTTACATTTATTTTTAGACTACATAATACCAGGAATTCACAAGAAATGAAAATAATGTTTTTTCTGACCAAGTGTCATTTTCTGAAAAAAAAAAAAAAAAAAAAAAAAGCTGTCTATAAGGTTTAATAAATGTTAACAGACATTATAGAATAAAATAATACACAAAATTAAAGAATACTGAGAATCCTAGAATTTCCAACTGATCCCTTATTTATTCCTGAGCGATAGGTTTTGTAATAGGCAAAGGTTTTTTAAATGATTACGTCATACTGAAGATATATTAAAAAATTACAATCATATATAAATTATAGAATATTTAGCTCTTTTTAAACTGTAATGTATTATGCCAAGATTTAATCACAGGTATCTCTGAATACTTATTTGTTATCTATGAATAATTAAATTATTTGTAGGGTGCTAAAGGTTGCTAAGTAGGCATGAACCAGTATAAGATCTGATGGTATGATAACCTTGGATAAAAAAATCACGCTTTCACGGTTTGACAATATTGTGATAGTTTTAAAATATACTCCTTTTAAGTGTCCCAAAAAACACATTATATTTTATTTTGAGAAACGTTTAGTATATTTTGCAGCAGTAAATATGTCAGGCCAAATAGTTGAAATGAATTGACTTCTGCTATCTTCATTTGTTTCAAAAACACAGATTTCTTAACTATTTAAAATGGCATCTTTGGAGATCTTTTCTGCTGGAGATATTGTTAAATGGAGATATTACTAAAAAAACAATAACAACAACGACAAAACATTAAAAAAAAATCTTACAAATACTTTAGGAACGGTATTACAGAAAATTTTGGCTTTTTTAAAACCTTGACTTTTCCAAACCGCGGTATACCTCGAAAACGGTTATGCTTATTGCTAAGGTGCTAAATGTATTAGTTATTAGAAATGGGGGAAAAAATATAATTATATGTATATGTATGTATATTTTTTTCTTTTTTTTTTAATTAGTTCGAATGAAGGTATTTTAGTTGAAAATGATTTACATCATTATTTGTCCCTGTTTCCCTCTTTTGTAGAATCATATAATTTTGGTAGCTTTTAAATTTAAAACCCTTGTCTTCCTTTCCCTGCAGGAGCTTATAAAGCAGAGCGTTGGAGCAAAGGAGGAAAATAAAGACACAGACAATCTGGTGCAGGAGACTGACAGTCAATACGGCACGTGGGAGACAGGACTTCACACAGATGACAGGTGAAAACACAGACACACACACACCCTCAAACCAAACACAAACTTTTAAAAGAGCCATTTTTGTCCTCAAATGAACATTTCAGCTGTACCTGAATGACTCCCAAATTGTTCTCTGCCGCTGTAACTCAACACCACGATCAATTGCATCTATCGAGTGGACCATCTGTAGCAAAGCTATAATGATCTGCTGGACTGACACACAGACACATTAATCTTCATTACTGGGGCTGTCAGAGAGCTTTGGTTACAGTAGTGACCAATGCAAAAGGGATTCAGATGAAATCAGGGCTAATATATGGGGATCATTGGGTTTCATGGGCTGTGTCTTGAGATGGGCGGACAGTGTGTTGCAAAAGCGATGTAGCCGCCCAGTAACTGGTAACTTTATTAGGATCTGCACTGCACAATTATGCATGGTTTAAATCTAATTGTACAAAGGAAAGTCTGAACGACACCCATGTAGGGCAGCAAATCAGAGTACATGCTGTACAAATCATCTGCTGTTAAAGTTGCGATGTCCCCAAAGTTGCTTTTCTCTGTATTGTGATGTTGCATCTGACTTTATTGAACAGATTATTGATAAATGAAAAAAATATAGAGTGAAAATTCTTTGCTTGCTGATTGCAGAAGTCTAAGATTTTACAGGAAAGCAGAGTTGTGTGTTATATGTTACAAATACAAATTCTGGCTGTTTCTTAATTCCAAGCAGGGCTTTGCATTAACACCTGCCAACCCGTCAAATGTGGGTAGATTTCCGTTGTGGCAGGTAAGACCGCCACCGCCACTAGCCACTCTGGCCGGTTGAAAATAATTTTTAAACCATAGTTTTCTTAAAAAGCAGGGTTCGACAATAAGGATGGCCCAGTATTCATGCAAATATGATCTTAGAATCAAAAGCAGCATGACTGACAACAATAACTGTGTTCGCGCGAGCAAGAGAAACGAATGAATACCGAATGAGAGATCACTCATCCGCACAGGTGATGTTAAAAAGCATTTTTGGCTGTATTTTTAGTTATTTTAAGGGGATACTAAATTTACACTTCTAAACGAACTTTACACTGACTACTTTTCATTGTGGGCGCCACGGTGGCGCGTGAGTAGCACGTTCGCCTCACAGCAAGAAGGTCGCTGGTTCGATCCCCGGTTGGGGCAGGTCCCGGTTGGGCCAGTTGGCATTTCTGTGTGGAGTTTGCATGTTCTCCCCGTGGTTGCGTGGGTTTCCTCCGGGTGCACCGGTTTCCCCCACAGACATGCGGTACAGGTGAATTGGGTAAGCTAAATTGTCCATAGTGTATGTGTGCGAATGAGAATGTATGTATGTGTTTCCCAGAGATGGGTTGTGGCTGGAAGGGCATCCGCTGCGTAAAACAAATGCCGGATAAGTTGGCGGTTCATTCCGCTGTGGCGACCCCGGATTAATAAAGGGACTAAGCCGAAAAGAAAATGAATGAATGAATGAACTTTTCATTGTGTCAAAGAGTCATTTCTGCAGTGTTGTCCTGTGAAAAGATAGAAATAAATATTTGCAGAAATGTGAGGGGTATAGGTATGGGATGATAACCGTTTTCAAGGTAGACCGCGGTTTGGAAAAGTCAAGGTTTTTATACCGCCAAAATGTCTGCTATACCGTTCCTAAAGTATGAGTAAGACTTTTTATTTAAATTTTTTTTGTGTAAATATTAAAGAAATCTGTGTTTATGAAACAAATAAAGACGGCAGAAGTCGATGATTCACTTGAACTATTCAGCCTGATATGTTTACTTCTCCAAAATACATTAAATGATTCTCAAAATAAAATATATTGTGTTCAAAGGGGACATTGTTTTTTACGCAGACATTTAAAAAGAATATATTTTAGAGCAGTAATCACAATACCGTCATACCGTGAAACCGCGATAAGGTTATCATACCGTCAGAATCTTATACCGGCCCATGCCTAAAGGGGTATGCTCACTTTTGTGACATATTGTTCATGAATATAATCATTTTGTAAATGCAGAGTACAGATTTGAGCTTATTGCAACATGATCCCGCAGTCGTAACAGGGAAGCATTTTTGTTTCTCCATTTACTGCACTTATTAAACACCGACAAATGTAATTATGTTCTTTTCTTTACTTCAGCCTCACTCCAGCTACACCTTCATCAGAAGGGAACCTCACTCCATCCCCACGAAAGCCCACTCCACCACACACAGCTGACCAACCGCTTCTCATTGACACTCCAGATGGCTCAACCACATCGCCTCAAAAACAGACAGAGCTTCTGTTCCCAGAGGTCAGTCCTTACACGCATTAAAGCACAACTCATGATATTTTTTATAGATCATTTTTACTTGTTATTTTATTTAAAGATTAATATAGGATTTCTTTATTTCACTCATTTAAAATCATGCAAACAAAAATTTATATTTGCCAAAAAGTTCATAACACCGTTCGGTAAATCCATGTCAATCATTTGGTTTATTCCAGTTTTCAGATTTCGTTTATTCGTTTTCATACAGTATGTAGCCCTTGGTCAAAACACATCAGACATTTAGTTCTTCTGAAGACTTGTTGAACCATTCTGTTGATATGGATTACTTCTGTGGTGCAATCATGAACTTTCTGATTATGAATAATTAAAAAATACTAAAATCATTTATGTTTCAATAATGGACCAAAACTAAACAAAGAGTGTGTAAATGAGGAGAGAATATTCTTTATTTATTTTTATGTGTACAGTGATCACTCGTTATTCACGGGTGTTCCGTTCTAAAAATAATCTGCAATAGGCAAAATCCTTGAAGTAGTCAGCTTTATTTTTTTACAATTATTACAGATGTTTCAAGGCTGTAAAACCCCTCACAACACACATTCACATTTTTCTCACTTGTTTAAACATTCAAAGTTCAAACCTTTGTAGAAAAATAAGTCCAGTATTATAGAATGAAACCATTTGATCTTCATTTATTACATTATGGTGCCCACGCAACTTCTACCTTCCATTAGCATGTCCGGAAGTTCAACTTTTTGTGCGATGGTAAGCCTTTTGGGTGCTACCACAGGTGCGTTTGACAGTGCAGAATGTTTCATCGAAGTTGTAAAAACTTGCAAACATACAGTACAGCTCTTCAGAGTCACACTGCTAGCGATCGAAGATTTATGTCAATTTCGCAAGCTGAACGCATTCTGTACTTTACAGGAGACACGGCACGGGGGAAATTGATTGACAGTGGTCTACAACAAGTCAGGACACAGAACACAATGCGCTGTAGAAAAAAAGCATGTCAAATTCATTCATTCATTTTCTTGTCGGCTTAGTCCCTTTATTAATCTGGGGTCGCCACAACGGAATGAACCGCCAACTTATCCAGCATTTGTTTTACACAGCGAATGCCCTTTCAGCTGCAACCCATCTCTGGGAAACATCCATTAACACTCATACACTACGGACAATTTAGCTCACCCAATTCACCTGTACCACATGTCTTTGGACTTGTGGGGGAAACCGGAGCACCCGGATGAAACCCACGCAACTACGGGGAAAACATGCAAACTCCACACAGAAATGCCAACTGACCCAGCCGGGGCTCGAACCAGCGACCTTCTTGCTGTGAGGCGAATGTGCAACTCACTACGCCACCGTGGCGCCCAGCATGTCAAATTATTCTAAAAAAATCTGCAAAGCTGCGAAAGTGAAGGGACCACTGTAATCACTCTTTACCATTTATAGACCCCAGTTGAATGCAGTTATCACAGAAAAAATGGTTGCCCGATAGTCTTGGTGTGTGCTTATGTGTGTATTTACTGCATACTCAGTGTTTGTGTGAGTGAAATGCAGAGCTCAAATTCCGTTAATTTACTATACTAACCATCAGCCAGTATTCTCACTTGTCTTACTTGCTAATTACAAAAGAAGCTAAACATGCCATTTGTTGAAGGTGCCTCTGTGTTTCTCTGTAGACATCCACAGCACTGTTAGACACAAGTGTGCTGCGCGGCAGGGTCAAACTGAACCAGAAGAGCACTCGCAGAGCCCCGCCATCTCGAGCCGCTCGTCACAGTGCCCTCCTAACACAAGTACCAGAGGGACCCAGAGACGATGAATGGCGCTTCAGGGACTCAACAGGTACTTACTTCGACTTCATCTTTGCAGCGAGACATGTGCAGATTCTTGTCTTTATGTGCTGTATGCACCAGGCACGTGTTTTTAAGACACTGATAAACTTGCGTTGAAATGATGATGTGACTATTTTCAACCTTATAAGCGTTCCTACAGCGCTGATCATATAATTTAATTAAAATATAGTTTGTTGTAGACTTAAAAGACTTAAAGTAAGTCGTTGTAGACTTAAGCATTCATTTAAGCCTAATTCACACTACAGGATTTTAAACATCGGCAGTTCGCTGTGCTGTTCACACTACATGACTTGATTTTGTGTCTTTAAACCGCTGTGGTGTTCACACTACGCAACACTACGTAAATAATCCACAAGAGGGGGATCACACACTACATGATCTGATAACAACTCGTTCCCAACGGCTCAGTCAAGCTACCAATCCACAGGCAATGAAATTGAGGGAGGACTCGTCAGAAAAAGCTGAACACTGTTGGCTGCTTGTGTGCTGATTACAACACTGACAGCGATTCAAGCTTTCAAGGGAGCATTTAAAAACACTGTCAGTCAGCTGATGCATCAGCGGATCAATCGCTCATCTGCAAGCTTTTAAGTGGAGAGATAAACAGAGTTTTTAATTTCTGTAAATTAATAACTCTGATATAAAATATATCTATAACACCCTGATGTTTCCTAAACATCTGTGTATTTCTTTCTAACATAGTTTTTTTTAATTTATTTTTTTATATATTACAAAACAGTAAAGAACTGAGCTTTTCCACCTTTAATTACCATATTGGTCAAAATGACTGCATGTATGTCATTTTTTGCCTAGCAACCTCCTGCTAACATAAACGTAACTTTCTGATGGCAAAAACATACATTTACTTCAGATATGCCTTTCAAAACAGTATATTCTGTGCCGCAAAATAGCTCCTGTTTGAAAGTGAAAATGAAAGCCCAGACCTGTGCGTGTTCTAGTATTTTTAATTACATATTTATAGGCTGTATTACCAAAAAGATATAATTTTTAGGGTAATGGTGTCATAAAATATGATGACAGACATTTCAAAGCTTCATTTAATATCTCAATAGAAGCTTTGAATGTAAATATGATGCGAGAACGGTCAGAATGACCAGTAAGGTAACAGCTTTCTAGTTTCACTGTTATCTCGTGTCTGTGTTAACGCAGAATGAAGCAAGTGCGTCGATGCCCATTCTGGCCAATCACAGACGTTTCTGTTGAGCTCCTTAGCAAATGGCCATTCAGCTCATGCTGATATGCTCTCTCATTGGCTGCAGCTCGTCACAACATTCGACCGCATGTGGGGTCGAGTCGGCCGACTTCTCTGGAATATTCAGCATGCTTGATATTGGATTTTCTTCTGCGAGATGTCGGCGATGCTTAAGCGAGCCTCTTTGACGCATTGTTCAGTAGTTCACACATAAAGACTGCTGAGTGCTGAGCACCCGCAGATTTTTTCCCCAACCACAGCCCGATTCCTCGCCGAGCTTATTAATTTTCAAATTAGGCTCAAATCAGACTTAAAGTCCTGTAGTGTGAACCAGGCTTCAGTTGTTCAAGCGTAAAACGAGATGAAAGGCTGTTTAAACGCAAACATCTACAGGAACAGCAGTTGAGCCTCAAAAGACCATTGAAAATGCTGTGGACCGCCATCTTATCCAGCATTTGTTTTACGCAGCGGATGCCCTTCCAGCCACGACCCATCTCTGGGAAACACATCCATACATTTTCATTCACACACATACACTACGGACAATTTAGCTTACCCAATTCACCTGTACCGCGGGTTTTCCGGAGGAAACCCACGCAACCACGGGGAGAACATGCAAACTCCACACAGAAATGCCAACTGGCCCAGCCGGGGATCGAACCAGCGACCTTCTTGCTGTGAGGTGAATGTGCTACTCACTACGCCACCGTGGCGCCCATAAAGTATGTTATTATCAGTATTTTACTTTTAAGGATATCTAAACGCTAGTGTGCTTCAAAACAGTGACAAAACTCACATTTAGAAGATATAAACTGGATATAAACATCCAAAGCTTGCAGTTTGACACTTTCATCACCTCATGATTTAGTTTCTCATCTAATCTTGACCAGTTAAACGCTATTTGGTATTTGGCATGCCCCATTCCCATCAATGCACTTCTCATTTGCTTTTCATTTGATGCAGTTGCAGATGCTCAACCACTCTCTCTGTCAGAGCTGCGATTAAAAAACAAAACGCTATCGGCTGTGTTTTTAAAAGGGGAGGAGCTTTTTTGTCTCACCCTCTCTTTATGATTCAGTTGCATCAAACGTCTAATAAAAATTGCACATTTCAAATCACTTCACAGGGCCTTTAAAGACATGGCACATGGTATGAGATCCACTTTATATCATATCTCATTCAGACAGTGAAGACATTGATTTTATACAAACCAGATCTTAAACATAGCGATATAGCCTATTGTCTTGCATTAAGTCAATAAATTCTAGTCGTCAACACTCACTTCAGTCTCTCTGTCTGTCTGGCTGTCTGTAGAAGAGAAAGCGGACTCTTTTAAGGAGGCGGAAGAGTCGGATTCTGAAGAGCAGGCCAAGGGAATCGAGACCCGCACTTCCTCCATCTCTCAACCTCAGAGAGTGGCTCTCTTCCCTGGCATGGACCCGTCTGCTTTGAAGGTGAGGGTTTTTTGGTAACTTTTTTTCAGTTGCTTTTTTTAACCCTGCAAAACATAATATGTGAAATAAAAGATCATGCATTAGTAGTTTACGGGATATTTCATGCGGTCAAGTTAGAACACCCTATGAAATTCCAATTTTTCCATATAAAGACATTGAAAATCTGATATTTGGCAGGTTTATTTATAAAAGAAAAGAAAAAACTCAATGTATGAACAACAACGTATAGCAGCAGCAAAAATAAGCCAGACACGTCTAATAAAAATCCTTAAGTGATCATCAACAGGTTTTAGCAGTTAATTTGTCTGGAGCCTTCAGGTGTTTAAAGCTTAACCAAAATTGGGTCATGACACAAGACAATAATCAGAATCAGAAAGAGCTTTATTGCCAGGTATGTTCACATATACGAGGAATTTGTTTTCGTGACAGAGCTTCTACAGTGCAACAGAATTACAGGACAGGACAAAAAACAGATAATAAATATATTCAAAAAATACAAGTAAGTGTTAAATGCAAATATACAAATTGACAAGTGTATGTGCAGGCATGTTACTATATACAACGTTATATGCGCAGTTGTTATGTGCAAATCAGCATGTAAAGTGTGTTGTTAAATAAGTGTATGTGTGTGTAAAATGTGTATTGCAAGTAGTGATGTTGGTTCCACGATTATTATCATCAAATGTTCATGAGATGGATTGCCTGAGGGAAGAAACCCTTTCTGTGTCGGGCTGTTCTTGTGCGCAGTGCTCTGTAGCGTCGACCAGAAGGTAACAGTTCAAAGAGGCAGTGTGCTGGGTGTGAGGGGTCCAGAGTGATTTTAGCAGCCCTTCTGTTCGCTCTGGATAAGTACAGTTCTTGGAGAGTAGGGAGGGTTGTACCAATGATTTGCTCAGCAGTCCGAACTATGGACTGCTGAGATCACAATCACACCATCATATCTATAACAGAACTATCTACAACAAAGAAAAAAAAAACTTACAACATAGAACAAAATAGAGGGTACAATCCTCAGTGCTCGGAAACACACACAAAAACACTCTTGTTGGACACACACTATGGTTATCCAATTCTCCTAGATCGCATGTATTTGGAGCATTATCTATCAGGAAAACCGCACAAAAACACTCCCGGTGCACACACACTATGGTTATCCAATTCACCTAGATTGCATGTATTAGGAGCATTATTCATCAGGAAAACATGCAGACTCCACACAGAAAGGTCTCCACTTAGCCACCATGC
The DNA here is from genome assembly GCA_903798035.1 of Danio albolineatus. Taxonomy (NCBI): domain Eukaryota; kingdom Metazoa; phylum Chordata; class Actinopteri; order Cypriniformes; family Danionidae; genus Danio; species Danio albolineatus. Next base: position 3,425,894 of record CAIGQQ010000306.1, read on the forward strand.
CACCCCTTTTTCACAGAATTTCAAAAAAATTTCTTTATTTTTTTATTTTCGGATCGATCGCAGCATAATATCTGAAGGGAATAAACCATGGTCATTTTATTCAGAAGAACAATCCAAGTAAGATTAAGCAAGTATGTTGTTGACCTTTATATGGCCCTGAAGTAAAATGAGATTTTAATAGCTTGCAGTGTACATCAGTTATTCTGCACAGTATAATAAACTACTTACAAATGCATTAAAATACTATATACGGTCACGCTATATCTATTAATAATTTATTTGTAGAAATAGGATGTGTTTGCATATAGTTTTATGATCAAATTTGTTGGAGTGAATCCTAATGGAGTACAATACATTTATAGCTGAGACTTTGATTGATTTAAACATAAGTGTTTGTACAGATAATCAATTAAACTTAAGTGGTTTCTGTCTAGGAAGTGTACACTAGGCATGGGCCGGTGTAAGATTCTGACGGTATGGTTACCTTGGATAAAAATATTGCGGTTTCATGGTATGACGGTATTGTGCTTACTGCTCTAAAATAAATAATTTTTAAATGTCTGGCTAAAAAACAAAACATTTTTTCCGCTTTGAACACATCTTTTTCTGCTGGAGATATGGATGTCCTAAAAACAAACAAATACAAAAAAAACATCAATAAAAAAATTTCTTACACATACCTTAGCAACGGTGTAGTAGAAAATTTTGGCGGTTTACCTCAGAATACCTTGAAAACGGTTATCGTCTCATACCTAGTGTACACATTAAAATATTACAAATGATATACAAGGTCTGCTTATATTTTTACTGTAGAAAATTTCACACCACAAAAAATACATGTGAATAAGTCAGGAAATGCGGAAAATTATGTACATTTTTAAAAAATTTGTTTGTTTGCAAAGTTCACCGTCTCACAAACTTGGCTAACAAAATTTCTAACATTTTCTGTGAGAAAATGTTTTTCCTGTCTATTGTTCAGGGTTCATACGGTCATGGAAAACCTGGAAAAGTGATGGAGTTTTGACATGGCATTTTCCAGGCCTGGAAAAATTTTTGAAAAACAGAAAAACCCACAAAGTTTTGGAAAAGTCATGGAAAACAGATATCTGTATACTTGAATATAGGTTATTTACTTCTTTTCTGTCCTTGGCCAGTCATATACTCTCACATTATTAGTGCGGTGTAAGCATTATCTAAATACATTTTACATAGAGATAAATATAAGCTGAAACTAAATAGATTGTTGCGTGTTTTTCAATATGCTGTAATAAATTTCAACATGCATTGTTTTTCTTTTCACGCATACTGTATGTATACATTGCATGAAACATTAGGTCATGAAAATTTACTTGAAAGTCTTGGAAAAATCAAGGAAAAGTCATGGCATTTTTGTAGAAAACTGTGTGTGAATGTGTATGAACCCTGATTGTTTGCAAAAGGTACTAAAAGTTTGTACCATTTTGTGCTGGTGATGATCCAAAACAACATGATTCCAAATACAGTAGTTGTTGTTTTTGGCCTTACATGCTAAAATTGAAAGTTTGTTTATGGAAGCTCATCATTTTGCAGCATCTTTGACATTCGTTTGTTCATTTCAGGCTCAGCTAAAGAAAAGAGGAGATTCAGACAATCAGACAGACGGCCCTTCACCTCAGCTCTCACGCTCACCCAAATCTCCATTCTTGCCTCGAGCTGCTCCACGTGTGCTGCCCCCTGCTGGTGGCAAGGAGAACGGGTTAGTGCTCAGGCTACAATTATGTTATATTTTTATTATATATGTTTTCGTATCTGATTTTTTTTAACCCTCTCCCTCTCTTTGTTCCATCTCAGAGAAGAGTCTTCTCCTCAGTGGCTAAAAGAACTAAAGACAAAAAAACGCCTGAGTCAGTATGAACCCGACAGTACAGCCTGAACAAGCAGGTAAAGGGGCTCACATGTCTGTGTGCATTATTACATTAGAATTAAACTTGTCATAACACTGTTGTTTATATAGACGATGGCGATAACAGCATTTTTTCCACCAGTTTTAATACCATTAGTCTTACTTTTTGTCATTTATATTTAATGTTAAATACCTGCCTACATTTTAACTAATTAAAATAAAACAATACCACTGTGCCTAAAGTATTTTTTAAGTTTATAGCTCTTACGTTGTTATTTTATTTTAATTATTTTTTATTTTTTTTTTACAAGCAAGGGATAAATGTAGTTTAAATATAATTATAATATGAATAAAAAATAAAGACTGCAGAATGATCATAACAGTGTTTAATTTTGTTTAATGTTTAATCTTTCAGATCGCTTAAAATAAGTTTTAAAATCACTTTTTAAAAAGTTATTACAAATTTTCTGACCGCTTATTAACAGCAGCTGTTACGGTTGCTAGGTGACAGGATCAGTCCTTTGTAGGCTAGATCGTCTCATTTCAAAATGCTTGGTTCGGCTTGTGTGGACTTTGAAGGACTCACCTTTGAAGCTTTTGAAATGAGACACAGCTAGTCTTTGCTAGTTAGCTGATGATCTGAATCAGGTGTGTTTGGTTATGGAGACAAGAAAAATGTGCAGAGCCTGGTGGTCCTCCAGGAACAGGTTGAGAAACACTGACCTGGTCTGTAAATTTATTTAAATGTAAGAAATTGGATTGGCATGATGGCTCAGTGGTTAGCACTGTCACCTCACAGCAAAAAGGTCGCTTGTTTGAGTCCCGGCTGGGCCAGTTGGCATTTCTGAGTGGAGTTTGCATGATCTCCCCATGTTGGCATTAGTTTTCTCCGGGTGTTCTGGTTTCCCCCACAGTCCAAAGACATGCGCTATAGGTGAATTGAATAAGCTAAATTGGCCATAGTGTATGTGTGTGAATGTGAGAGTGTATAGGTGTTTCCCAGTACTGGGTTGCGGCTGGAAGGGCATCCGCTGCGTAAAACATATGCTGGAATAGTTGACAGTTCATTCCACTGTGGTGACTCCTGATAAATGAGGGACAAAGCCGAAGGAAAATAAATAAATAAATGAATAAATATGGACTCAAATTTGAAACATTGTCCCCCATTTTTTTAATCCCCCTCAGTTTTTAAATCAAAATGACAGCACACCCTTGCCCGTACCAAACCATACTGTTCTGTATTGTACTGTAAAGTGTAAATAAGCCATAAGTGCAATGCCCATTAATTGAATGTATCTCTAATGCACTTTCAGCACATTTCTAACTTAACCCCTGTACATTTCTCTCCATCATCTCAGGATGCCTTATAACTGCAGTATCTGTAGCTATAACTCGTGACAGAAGCCTTAACCTTTGACCTGGAGTTGACAGGAATTCTGCTGCTGACGACTACGACATCTTTCCGTTTCGTTGTTTATTTTCTGGCCTTCTCCTCCAGTCGTGTACATGTGCATGGTGCCTTTCTGAGTGGACATTCAAAGCGAAGTGTGAAGCGTGTGTCCATGTATGTGTCGTCCGCTTTCTCTTAAGCTCTTCTTCACACCAGAGAAAATTATTTTTGCATAGAGACACTTTAACCTCTAGAGAGCGAGAGATCATCCTTTATCGTGAAAACATGGGACCACGCTCACCAACAAGTAACCCGAAGTGCTTCATGTAACTGGAGTAGCACGTTGGTTGTTTTTACTCAATTATGTTCATATTTGTAGCTTTTTTTTGGTTTGTTTTGTTTTCATTCAGATGGGTTACATACTGTGGCCGAGAGCTTAACGCGCTGCAATTTAAGAAAGCACATGCAATAACAAAAAACACCAGCAAATTAAGAAACGATCTTCATCAATTTGACAGCACACCTGTTGCAAATTCTCACAACACAGACAACGGAAGAAACGCGCAGCAAATTGGTCAAAACACAAACAACGGAAGAAACGCGCAGCAAATTGGTCAAAACACAAATAACGGAAGAAAGTGCAGCAAATTGGTCAAAACACAAACAACGGAAGAAACACGCAGCAAATTGGTCAAAACACAAACAACGGAAGAAACGCGCAGCAAATTGGTCAAATCGGTGTTGTATGAATTTGCAACAGGTGTGCTGTCAAATTGATGAAGATCGTTTCTTAATTTGCCGGTGTTTTTTGTTATTGCATGTGCTTTCTTAAATTGCAGCGCGTTAAGCTCTCTCGGCCACCGTAGTTATAGGCATCAGTTGCACATGCATTCCCATAGATGATTTTTAAACTTTAATATTCCACAAATCAACGCTGAGCTTGTATGTATAGAAAGTGTATTTAGTTACGACAAACGTTTAAAAGTGTAATCGAATCGTTATATTTGTAATAATGTCGGTTTGAAAGAAGAAGATTGTAAATGTTTAATGATGATCAAAAGAAAAGTTGAAAGAGGTGTGTCGTATGTTTGGATGGGTCGGTGAATGAATGAATTTGTTTTATTGTTTGTTTGATAGTGCATACTTTTTTTTCCGATTTGGGATGTTTGAACATGGAAGGATTTGTGTGATGACAGAAAATGTATAATTTTTTTAGACGTTTCCATCCCGTTCTTATTTGCAAAAATTGCGCATATACAATCAGTCATTCCCTTTTCCACTTGCGTCCCAGTACTTGCTTTAACAACGGGCCAAAAACGATAATCGCACAATCAGCATATGAATCATCCCTGACAATGTAATAATGAATCAATACTAAGGGAAAATGTCTCAGTTTTGTCTCTCAATCTCGGTTACGTGTGTCCTTGTATTTACTTGTTTGTTTAAGGGAAATGTCAAAGTACTGTAAACATTGTTCACATAACATTGCACACTTGTTTTTGGCTTTTTTTTTTTTTTTTAATGCTGGGCCGTTGTGCCACTCCCATCTAACAAGCACTTTTCACCTGAACAGCGGTTCTGACCAACAGTCACTTTTGTAACGCATGAGTCTTCACACTTGATGTCAATGTTGTGATTTTGGTTTGCTGACGGTATGTGAGTAAAGTTCGTTTGCTCTTTTCTAATATCAGTTTCTTTGTCTGCCTACAGTTGTTATAGTCTAAGGGTAATTTGTCCTTTTTATTTTAAATTTGACTGTAAAGATGTTTAATGCACTGTTGTAATGCCAGTGTCCAATACTGTAAATTCATAATAAAATTGACTATAAATTGTTTTGTTTTCTTCTTATTATTATTCCTTAGCTTGTAAAAATAGCATGCAGTCTTTAGGCAAGAAAGCCAGTGGGTTAAGCTGCTGTGTAAATCAGATTTTCTGCTTTAACCACACAGAGCTTTTCAGTCTCGGAATGTTTAAAGATGCAGTGCGCATTATTGACAATGATGGAAGAAACGATGCTTTTCGCAGCTCTGACTTAATGAGCTGAACCAAATGTATACAGAATTTACAGAATCTTCCCAAAATGATTCAGTTTGAAATGTTCGAATACACCACACACACAAACGAAAAATCCCACAAAATACTGGTTAACCTTTGGTTGTTTAATGGTGCTATATAAATAAAATGTACAGTACAATGACATCCATTAAACACCTTTTATGAAAACGTGGCAGATGATTTATTGAAAGTGTAATCTATTTATTGAAATCTATCAAATGCAATTGGCTAACCTTATAATTAAATGCGATATTAATTGGCTGCATAATATGCATGATTTTTTTTTAATTACTCGTATATCGTCACAAAAGAAAATTAATTTGTTTATCAAATGTAGTATATATATTTCAAAGTGAATGTTATTCAATATTTTAGGACAACTTTGATGAAAGGTGATGATCCACTTTAAATGTTGATTATTATTATATTAATAATATTTTATGTATATTATATAGAATTTTTCCACTGTCATTTTTTTTTTCTACAAGTCAGTTCAGTTCCATCACGCTTAATAAATGTTACACAGTGATGTACAGTAAAATAAAGAGATGGTACTTCTGTGGCTATTTACTCACCCTTATGTTGGTCCAAATTCTTCTCATCTTTGGAAAACAGAACAAATATTTGTGATGAAATCCACACTCCATAGGCAACAAACATGTAAAAATCATAGCCAGATAAGTAGGGACAGACGGAATCTGCTGACATTTTTTGCTATTTCTGCGGAGTATTTTCTAAAAAACCTACGGATTTATGCGGAATGATTTTAGGAGTATCATAACAAAAAATGTAATATATGAAATAAAAAGTAATACCTTTTTAACTTTTATTTAATGTTTACAATGCGAATCCAATTAGATCCACTTTGTTTGGTAAACAAAGCAAATCTCTCATATAAAATCTCTACTAAAAGACAGAAAATTTTACTTTACAAACTGTGTTGTAAATAAATCAAACGAATATGTTTTATATTAATCAATAATTTTTCTTATAATTTTTCTCAATAATTTAAAAACTAAATAAATAAAAATTTAACACATTTACACAAGTAAATAAACAGAAGCAATGCTGCGCTAAAAATCTGTGGAAATCTGCGCACAAAGATTCCGTGTGGGCCTACCGATAAGGTACCAATAAAATTGTCAAAACAGTCCAAGAGCCATCAGTGGTTCGGCTGTATTTTATGAAACTACAGGACCAGACTTGGGGCTTAGAGCTGTGGGAGCGCAGCAAGGCTAGAGCGGTTCATTGATCACTTAATGCTAAAGTATAAATTGGACTTTATACGACAGCAGAGCAATGTCTTAGAGCTCTCTCTCATGAAAGCACATCCTGGACTGATGCTGAAGAGAATTCTTTAAACCAAAATTTTTTTTTATTAATTTATTAATTATTATATATTAAAAGTATTCTTATAGATTCACCAGTAATGCGTACAACCTCAATTAAAATTTTAAACATGCCATTCCAATTATATATATTCTAACATATATATATTCCAATATATATATATTCCAATCCCATTTCTAACACAGTGGAGATTGATGCTGAATACACTAGTCGAGCTGCTCCTGCCTTTGCCTTGATTTACTTGCTGATGTCTTGCGCATTGTCCTCTATCTGTCAAGTGGCAGTATTTACATTTTTAAAGCTTGATTCATTTGCAAAATTTTATTTTATTTGGCAGAAACAACAACAGTTTATGTTAAATTGGAAATGACAATCTCTGTCAAAGGCATTCTCCCCAACCGACTCCCTATTATTCTCCCTCTCTTTTCAGATAGGATGGCGGGCCAAGCCATAGGTTACCAGGGGCCAACTTTGGGCACCTCTGCTCTATAGAGACCTAGAGATACAAACCCATAGAGATCAGTTTGATTTAAGAACCTCATAGTGGTGTATATTTGTGCTGTTCAATCTCACGCATCATAAACAGACCTTCGCTCTGCTTGTAATATCTTTTACAAAGGTTAAAAGATAGGGAACAAACAACACAGAATCAAAAGCAGAACTGAAATACATTTCAATGAAAATGTACCATACACATAGACATAGCATTTCTGGAAATGCCACTACAGTATACACTGTTAGTTAACTTTATTTAAATACTGCCCACCCCATACACAGCACCTTGAATTTTCTGACTGTAATGTAATAACAGGAACCTTTTATAAAGTTGCTTTGCAATAATTAATGTAAAAAACACTATACAAGTCAACTTAACTTGAATTGAATAAACAGTAAGAAAAGCACTGTTAAATAGTTATTTAAACCTCTTAACCTGCAATAACTTTCACCTATATTTACCATGTTTTACTCTGTTCCTGTACTACTTTGAGCTATTCTGACCCTTGAATAACAAACTAGCAAATGTCTAGTTTCAAACAAGACCAGGCTTGTGAGCATAGACCACAGGGTTCAAGAGCTACAGACATTTTTGTTTGGGTAATATTTCGGAAAATCCTCAAATATGGGTGCAGGTTAATAACACTTTTTTCCAACAGAAGAAATGTATCAGTTTATGATCAATAAATCAATTCAATCCCCAGTGTGTTTCAGAAACTCATCAGTGACAACTCGAATTAAAAACTCAGAAACGTTCCTAACGCAAAATCAAGTATTTATTTCTCAGCAGTAGCAAATGGAATCACTGACACAACTTGAAAGAGGCAAAGAGAAGCATTCAAAGGGTGAAGAATGTGGATTCAGAAGCTCTGGGGGTGTGAGCGGGACTGATGGGCATTTAGCTGGAGGCCTGGAAGGCTCCTCGGGGGTGATACTGCATGTCCCGGATGCGTCTCACCGATTGGATCTGAGGCAGAGCAGCCCCGAACTCAGAACACTCCTTAAACTCTCCTTTCTCAAACAAATACTGAAAGCCTCTGTATCCTGGGTACTGATAGCCCACCCAGCTGTGACATAGAAATATGAGAGAATAAATATTACATGCATCAAAAATGGTCCTATATCTACAGTAAGTTCATTGTACTCATGTCAGTGCTTTCTTGGTGTTACTCTAGATAACTCTAGAATATAGGTCTCAAACACGATTCCTGGAGGGCCACAGCTCTGCACAGATTAATTTTATTAATTTAGAGTAATTTAAGGTCCGTTATTTTACAGTAATTTTTTGTAATTTAAGGTCCGTTGTTTATGATACATTTCTGTAATTTAACGGCCGTTATGTTACGGTAAATTTCTGTAATTTAAGGTCCGTTATTTTACGGAAAATTCCTGTAATTTAAAGTCGGTTATTTATGGTAAATTTCTGTAATTTATTGGCCATTATTTTACAGTAAATTTCTGTAATTTAAGGTCCGTTATTTATGGTAAATTTCTGTAATTTAATGTCCGTTATTTATGGTAAATTTCTGTAATTTAAGGTCCGTTATTTTATGGTAAGTTTCTGTAAATTAAGGTCCATTATTTTACGGGAAATTTCTGTAATTTAAGGTCCGCTATTTATGGTACATTTCTGTAATTTAACGGCCGTTATTTTAAAAGTAAATTTCTGTAATTTACGGTTCATTATTTTATGGTAAATTTATGTAATTTATGGTCTGCTATTTATGGTAAATTTATGTATTTTAAGGTCTGTCATTTTACGGTAAATTTATGTAATTTAAGGTCTGTTATTTTACGGTAAATTTCTG
>CAIGQQ010000306.1:3436266-3446717 GCA_903798035.1 Danio albolineatus
TTTTTTTTTACACATTCACAAGACAATAACATATTGTTGCAGAGTGTCTGCTATTTTCTCTTTACAAGTTATGAATTATGGTCTATAAATCAGACCAGATGTAGTGTTGCTACTTTGTGGACAAGCATATTAGTTAAAAAAAAAGTACATATTTTTGTACAGTATGTGTATAGAATTGTGTGTGAATTCTTGCATGCAAAATAAATTATAAAAATAAGCTCTTCATTGATTAATTCAAAATCTTAGTCGTTTTATTGAATCTATTTATTTTGTATGGCTTTATTATTTAAAGTTATAACTATTTTAGAATTAAAAATTTTAATCCAGCATGCAAGTAAATTCATTAAATGCTTTTTTAAAAATTATAATGAAAGTTAGTTCAGAGGATATCTTCTAATTTTCATTTTGTTTTTTTGTTTTTTCGTTTTATGTTTTTTTTCTAACTATTTTATTTTTAGATTAGAATATTTTATTGTTTTCATGTATATACACTGTAAACCCAATAGGTTAAGGTAATTTTGAGGGAACCAATTGCAACAAAGCATTTAAGTTCAAAAACTAATCCTAATGAGTACTGTGAGCTTAATACATTTGAGTAAACAAAGCAATTTCAGCACAGTAAAACCTAATAAATGAAGAGAACTCAAACCAACTGAGTGCTGTACAACCCAATGAGTTAAGGCAACTCAAACCGTCTGTGAAAACCGATTGCAACAAACCATTTGAGTTAAAAAACTAATCTATATAAGTACTGTGACCTTACTCCATTTAAGTTCAAGTAATGAGGTATTTACTTAACTCATTGCCTTCAACGCTAAGTTCAAAACTCTTTTCAAATTAGTAGAATGAACTTTTAAGTAAATTTTGAGTGAACTACACTCATTTCATTTGATAAAGTTGACAAAGGTTTTACAGTGTGTGTGTATATATAATAGAAATTAAGTAGAATTTTCATTATTTGAGGAAAAATACTTATTCCAAAAAGTTGTTTGAGAGAATGTCTAAAGTTTTGAGTTGTATAAAATGTTTAGTTTTTAGAGTTGATTGAATTTAATTGAACTGAATTAAACTGAATTGAATTGTTTAAATCCATACTGTCCACACAGGACAATTTCAGAATCCCGCAGTAATGTATTTAGTTACCACTTTGATGGGGCGGAAGGCGACGATGCAGTCACTGCGTCTGCTGTTGGTCCAGGCGTCCCAGCGAGGATACTCACCCTTCTCAAACACATACTGTTCCCCCTTACAGCCGGGCTGCTCAAATCCCACCCACCTACAACAACAAGTGCACATCTATGACATGCCCTCGTAATACAGCACAGCAGATCTAGAATCTAGATCAAGAAAGTTACAAGAGTGTTGATATAACAGTCTTAAAGCTCTGGGACAGAAACGTGTGAGAAGAGTTTAATTCAATCTGGAATATGTTTGCCAGATTTATATGACAAAAAACATTCTATGGGAAAACTAAATTACTCCAATGACCAGTTAAACAAACCTGAACACCAAATACATAATGTACACTGTAAAAAATATGCAGGATTGCACACAATCCATTCATGTTGTCCCAACACGAATACATTAAGTAAACTAATTTAAGTAGATTGAACATAAAACAATTAAGTTTCCCTCAAAAATCTCCAGAATTGTTTAGCTTCAGATTATTTTAAATAAGTACTTTGAACAAGCAGCAAAAAAACGACTTTTTTTTTGAGTGTATACATAAGTAATATGGATTTTTAGTTTGTGCTAACTAACGTATTGCTCCTTATTTTTGAAATGTTTATTATTTTACATTCAGTGTTTCATGCATTACTGTTTTTTAATAAATAAATTGACCTGGCACTGTCAGAAATACCCATCAATTTAAAGTTTTTATTTTATAATACAAACATTGTTTTTGATTTATTTATGCTTTTGAACTGCATGGGACCTCGATCTCTGCCATGTCAACCTTTGTTGTTTTAAAATCAACTTTGCAATGTTGGGCATTTTTAGAACTAAAATAGTGTATTGTATCATAAATAATACATAAAGAAATAATCTGTACATTAACTAAAAGAGTACTAGCAGCTTTGGATATTGTGTTTTAATTTACACTACATCCCACACAGTATATAATATAAAACTGTGAAAAATTACTATAAAAAACACTTTATTAAACCTTTTTAAAACCAAAGTTGTCAGAAGAGATCAAGGCTCCATATAGATCAAAAGCATATACAAATGGAAACATCCATGGATCACAAAATACATTACATTACAGTGTTTTTTAAAAGAATAGTTCATCCAAAGATGAAAATTCTGGCATCTTTTACTCTTGATTGAAGTTTAAGTTTTTTTTTCTTTTCTGTTAAACCCAAAAGAAGATATTTTGAAGAATGTTGGAAACCAGTAACCTTTGACACCGTTAGTCAAAATAGCTCCTTTTTTGTTTAACAGAGAAATAAAAATGGATGGAAGAAGTGAATGGTGAGTAAACGATGATAGAATTGTATTTTTTCACGACTTCCTCAAAGAAATCCCCTGACTGAATAAGTATGTTTCATCATCTATATTTGGTCAGATTTCATTTATACATGATCTCAAACGTTTTTAAAATTAGTCCAATTCCACTGTAAAATGTTGACGTTTTCTCCCACCCCAGGATCACCCAGTGTGCATTCTGCTCACTAGTGAAATGAAAAACCAGGAGTGGAACATTTGAGCTGTGGCTTCAATCCACTCAAATTCTGTTCCAGTCAATGTGTTGCTTCAAAACAAGTAAAGATTGAAAGCTAGTCGCTTCATTTGGATTGAAAGGACAGCTCACACACAACAAAATGAAGACCATCAAAGATGTATCTTCAGCAGAACATCGAAGATGATTTTTAGCTGAAAGTGTGGTCTTGAATCATAAACGTCGGACATTTTGAGGGTCAAAAGAAAAGGTTTTTAAATAAAAAGTAATAATGTATCATTGATTGTTTCACTTTGTAAGACCACAACATATTATCAGGAGCCAAAGCTATTCATTTAGTTTTGCCTGTATATATAGCTTTTTTATTTGCACTTTTTTATTATTATTATTTTATTTTTAGTTTTTCTTTGCCTGAAGGGATACAGCATGGTCGGAATATTTTTGTTTTCATTAAATAAATGAATAAGTACTCACTGTAAAAAATCCAACACAAATTGTTCATTCAGTTTAAAATTGTAAGTTAGGTGGACATATTTTTGAGCTCAGAGTTGAATTTACTCATAAAAATTATTCAACTGCATGTTTGGAACTGTTTGTTCAATGAAAATAAAAAATTCAGTTGAGGAGACTTTAAATTTTGATTTCTCCATATCTTCAAAAAATAAAAAGTTGAGTTAACTTAAAATTTTAAAGCAACCGGCTGCTGATATTTTGAGTTTATTAAGCTTTAGTGTTTGAAGTCGTGCCAAATTATTCCATAAAGTATAATTGACTTAAACCAGCCTTTTCGGTCAACTTAAAAAAAATAATTTGGCACAACTTCAACCACTGAAGCTTAATAAAAGCAAAATTTCTTTGCAGCCGGTTGCTTTAAAATTTTAAGTTAACTCAACTTTTTATTCTACACCAACCCCAACCATAAACCTAGCCTTCAAAGTAATGTGAAATTAGTAATTGTTGTTGTACAGTGTACCAAAATTCTGCTTTATTTATGTGTGCATGCCCAGTAACCAAAGTTGTATCCCTTCTAGATTTTACCGCATTTTATAAATCACCAAGCACCACAGTTCCATCTAAAAAAAATTTGGTCACACTTTACAATAAGTCATCATCAGTTCATGTTAGTTAATGTATTTACTAACAAATACTAAGCAATCCGTGTACAGCAATTATTAACCATATCCAACATTAGTGCATTATTATAACTCAAATTCATACTTGTTAGCTATAGTTAACGCCATAGGTCTCAAACTCGATTCCTAGAGGGCCACAGCTATGCACAGTTTTGCTTCAACCCTAATCAAACAGAGCTGATCCAACTAATAAAGGTGTTCAAGACTACTAGAGAGTGTTAAGCAGGTGTGAGTTGTGAGTTGGAGGTGGTAAGAGCTGAACTACACTGTAAAAAATAAAAAACTTAATTTTACAGAAAATCTCCCAAAAATTTTTAAAGTAATTTTTTGTCATTTCATATTTTATTTAAAACTCAATAAAATGACCAACAATCTCTCTAAATTAAGAGTTTGACTTCCATTTTAGGTACTTTATCATTAAAGACAAATTACTGTCATTTTTGTTTTTATACAGTGAATTATTGTATTATTTATACAGTATTTTTCTGTTTTTTTTAATTATATTCAAAACTTCGTAAAAATTACAAACAATATCTGTGAATTAACATCTTGACTGTTATTTTATGTATTATATAATTAATGACAAATTACAGGAATTTTCTGTTTGATAAAATAAAATTGCAATATTATTTACAAAGTTTTCCCCTATTTTTTTTTTTTTTTGAAGTACATTTAAAATTATGTAAAATTAAAGTAATAAATTGTAATTACTTGTGAACTTTGCTATACTATGGTTTATGGAACATGCTTAAAAAAAAATTAATTCTCGTAATTTTAAAGTAAACCCCTTTGTGGGTAGCACAATCGCCTCACAGCAAGGGTCGCTGGAACTTTGTGCGGTCACTTTATTGATGGTGTTTGATCATAATAATAATCTCTGAAAATTATGTAAAATAACATGTTTTATTTTTGTAAAACTTTTAGTGTGTAACTATTGAATGTATTTGATCATAATAATCTAGGAAAAGTCTGTAAAATAACAGTGTTTCTTTGTTAAACTCTTAGTGTGTAACTTTATTAAACGTATTTGATCGTAATAATCTAGGAAAAGTATGTAAAATAACTATTTCTTTGTTAAACTCTTAGTGGGTAACTTTATTAAACGTATTTGATCGTAATAATCTAGGAAAAATCTGTAAAATAACTGTTTCTTTGTTAAACTCTTAATGTGTAACTTTATTAAACGTATTTGATTGTAATAATCTAGGAAAAGTCTGTAAAATAACTGTTTCTTTGTTAAACTCTTAGTGTGTAACTTTATTAAACGTATTTGATTGTAATAATCTAGGAAAAGTATGTAAAATAAAAGTGTTTCTTTGTTAAACTCTTAGTGTGTAACTTTATTAAACGTATTTGATCGTAATAATCTAGGAAAAGTCTTTAAAATAACTGTGTTTTTTTGTAAACATTTTAATGAAAATAAATGTAGATTTTGTTATTTTTGCACTTTGTTTTAACAAAGAAAGTTTACCGTAATTTTATGGTCTTTGTTTGGCAGCCAGTCATTTGACCCTTTTTTTACGATTTTTTTTTTTTTACAGTGTATGCAGAGCTGTGGCCCTTTGAGGTGGTTAACGCACTGTAAACACAATGAACAACTGTATTTCCACATAGCGTTAACAAAGATGAATTAATAGGGTAGCAAATGAACTGTTTAATGTTAAAAAAAATACATTATGTAACATGAGCTAATGCAACCTTGTTACAAAAATTTGTTCTACTGAAGAAAAAATAGGATAGTCAGATGATGACTAAACTTTGAGCAATTTTAATTTTAAGTGAGCTTTCCCTTCAACTTTCCTTTAATAAATTAACAAAATATCCCTACTAACTGACACTTTTTTTATTAGAAAGGTTATGTCACATTAACGCCTAATAACGCCACATTACACCCACAGTCACACACACAAACTCACGGTCCACACTGCACCAGTACTGAGCCCACTTTCTCCACGCCCGCCTCCTGGAGGTTGTTACAGGGCCCAGTCAGCTCATGACAGCGGCCTTGAAAGTTTTCCTGTTCGTAGATCACCAACTATGCGACAGATGACAGGAGGGAAGGTATTAAAAGAACACAAGCAAGAGTAACAGATGCACCACGGATATTCTTATTGTGTACCTTGAAGGCACTGGCAACTGGTTGTTTTTGCTTGGTTGCTGGATTCTGGTGATCAGTTGCCATAGTGAACCAGGATGGGTGTGATGAGCTTCGTTCCGAGATAACATTAGGAATAGGAAGCAAGCGATAATTATTAGCATAATTGAATCTGGCTAATGCACAACAGACTGTTGTATCTGATACTTCAATAAATCAAATATTCATGAAAACAGCACACTGATCAAATAATAAAATATAAATAGTGTGTATGTCTTACCAGCTCCGGGTTGTGCCAGTCGCTGTGTGGTGGCCTCTGCGGCTCAATATATATGGCAAGCTCAGGGGTGGAAACACTGCCAAAACATGTCTTTGTCCAGAACAAACTCATCGTCAGGTCCTAATAGGCTGACCGGCTGGCACTGGGAGGGCTGAAGTACCAGCCAAACATCCTCATCCTCGCCATCCTACCCTCCCTTTTCTTTTGATACCCCACAAAGTTATTTCATTAGTTGTCAGTTTTCACCCAGCCACGCTTTGTTCCATATCCCATGATTCAGCACAGCCTGTGCCAAGAGTCCAGGACCTACAACAAGAGTGACTGACTCTGGGTGTGGAGCTGAAAGGGACAGGCTGATGCGTCTCTGCTTTTTTACAATTACTGTCAATCCTCTCAGGAACATCTTAGTTTGATGAAATCAACTGAAAACATATATCATGACAATGTAAAGTCACATGCAGTATCAAACCCATTTTGGCTCCAGCAATCTTTTTATAGTTGTTTCTAGTGAGTTTTAAGATTTTAGCTGGTTCAGGTGTTATTTTTTTATATGTTTTAGGTAGGAAATAAACTCCATAACACTGTGGGCCACCAGAAACAGATTTGTTCTACAACCACTGGCCACTTTATTAGGTACCTTGTTTAAATTTTTGTTAAAGGGGTCCTAATATGCTTTTTTACTTTTTAAACTGTAGTCAGTGTGTGGGTTTAAATACATTTACCAGGTAAAACATGATCAAAGTCCACACCAAGGGGGGATATTTACTTAAAAAAAAACAAGCAGCTAATTTAGACTACCAGATTTGTTTTCCAGGATTAATGATGTCACAAACTGCCCAAATCCTGCCTATGGAAATTCAAATGGTATGTGAGGGACAAAACAACATTAAAGGGCACCTCTTTTACAAGATGTAAGATAAGACTTTGGTGTCTCCAGAATGGGTCTGTAAAGTTTCAGCTCATAAAACCCATCTGATTATTTATTATGTAATGTACAATCTGGCCATTTTGGTGTCTGAGTCCAGTGTAGCTGTTTTTGTTGACTGTGGATTTAAATGCAAATGAGCTGCTTGTCCCCGCCCACTGCTCCGCGTGTGTGTCTGCTTCTCATGTATTATGTCAGATAAACAGCACAGTGACTGAGACAGACATGGATAAAGCTGAAATAAGGTCACTAGTCAAAAACACCAAGTAAGTTTGTTTGATGTATGTGTGGTGGAGTCTATTCAAGCCTTTCTGAAAGGATGAGTCACACACAAATGCTATTTGCAGTACACACACACACCCACACACACACTGTTAGAATTAGCCACAATTTTATGATAACTTACTGCAAAAACGCCAAGTAAAATACCACTTACATTCTGTACAGTACACTACTGTAATACAGTAACTTACTGTATAATGGGAATTTGTGGTATTCTACTGTAAGTAAAAGCAGTACTGTAAAAGAAGTCACATTGTGATGGGCCTCAAAATCACTAGGATTTGGATCCTATTGTAACGTCAGTAAAACAAACAAACAAACAAAAAAGATACTTATTGTGTTTATATATCTCCAAATGACAGTGGACACACTATACCTACACACAAATGATTTTCATCATAGGTGCTCTTTAACGTCGCAACTTTGATATGTCTTTGCTTTGTTTGTGTGCAAAGGATTCGCAAGATCCTCTTGACCCACTATTCCAAATATTCCAAAGTAAAATATTTGGATTTTCAAATATGTATACATGAACATTCAATACATGAGCATATCATTGTTTAAAAAAACGGATAGATCATATTAGCTGATCAATAATGGCTGATGGGTGCAGCACTGCAGTGGACAGATTAGAACTGCTGGATTCACAACATGTAAACTCATCAACTACTCACAAAATACATGAAAGTAAGTGGCTGTTGGCAGTGCATAATTTGTGAATTGCGAGGTCCCGGAACAGATCGGGGTAACGGATCCGGCATGGTACCCGAGGATGGAGAGGCGTCACGGACGAAAGTGGTGACGGGGGTAGGCAGGGTTGTCGCGGATGAAAGGGAAGAGCGGCGGGTTGGGGAGTCATGGAAGAAAATGAAAGTGAATAGCGGATGAGGGGTGTGGGGTTGAGCGGGGGGATCGGTAAAATGAGGTGCCAGATCAGTTTTCACACAAATTAAGCCCTGGCTGTTGGAAAAAAAAAGCAGTAAACCTTTTAGTAACCTAAACAATGTATATCGTTTGAGAATAACACACATCGTCAGATGACACCTGCCATCTTTGAAGTCATCAATATGTATTTTACAAACTACAAAATGTTAAATGTTATATAAATGTTTGTTTTGCTAGCACCTATTTATGTTACTGATACATATTCAAATGTTACTGATAAGTTTTGATCTTTTGCAAGTAATGTTCTAGTCTCTCTCTGGCTCAGTGCCAGCCTCCAGTGAACAGATGGAACTTGCTGCCTGGGCAAGGGGGTGTGGCAGTACTGAAACAACTTCTAAGCGGTTCACCAATCACAATGCATTGGGGCAGTACACCAATCACAACACATTTAGTTTTTTGGAAGAAGGGTCTTAATCAAACCCAGAACTATGTTGTTTGTGCCAGGATGTGATAAGCATGAGGATGTTCTAGAAGACCAACCGAACAGAAGCAAGACTTGAATGCAGGGGTGTCCAGACTCGGTCCTGGAGGGCCGGTGTCCTGCATAGTTTAGCTCCAACTTGCTTCAACACACCTGTCCACAAGTTTCTAATACATCTAGTAGGAGCTTGATTAGTTGGCTTGGGTGTGTTTGATTAGGGTTGGAGCTAAACTCTCCAGGACACCAGCCCCTTAGGACCGAGTTTGGACACCCCTGCTTTAATGCTAATATCTGATCCCAGCATCAGAGATCCTGATAGAACTGGTTTCTGGACTTTGAGATCCAGAGTTTAGCTTCAACTTCATGATCGAACACACCTGCGTTTAATTTTCAAGTAATGAAGACTCTAGTTAGACTTTCAAGTGTGTTTGATTAGCGTTGGTTTTAAACTCTGCAGGATAGCGAACCTTGAGGGCCAGAGTTGCCCACCACGAAGAAACAATCAGCTCATCTGTTTTTTATAGGCTACTCAGGATCTTCTGGTGAGAACAAATCAAAAAGCATTAAGATGTTTATGTTAAGGTCTTTCCAATGTCTTAAGGTCTTTCCAGTGAGATCTCTGCTTTGATTCATCCTTGAACCTATGCTTAGAACTTGGCCTTGAATGATTAAAGGTTTTAAGTTATTAGAACTAATTATGTCATATTGTTGGTGACACACAGACACACACACACACACACACACATTCCTATTCATTTATTCATTCACTCATTCGTTTTCCTCCAGCTTAATCCCTTTATTCATCAGGGGCTGCCACATCGGAATGAACCGCCAACTTATACAGCATATGTTTTACATAGCAGATGCCCTTTCAGCTGCAACCCAATACTGGGAAACATTCATACACACACACACCATTCACACTCATACACTACGGCCAATATAGTTTATTCAATTCACCTATACCGCATGTCTTTGGACTGTGGGGGAAACCGGAGCACCCGGAAGAAACCCACACCAACGGGGAGAACATGCAAACTCCACACAGAAATGCCAACTGACCCAACCGGGAATCGAACCAGTGACTTTTTTTGCGGTGAGGTGACAGTGCTACCCACTGAGCCATCGTGTCACCCCTACACATACCCATTTCAATACTTAAATGAAGATTAAAATAATTAACTTATAATAAAGATGTATGAGTTGTTTTCCTCATGGAGACGAAATAAATTAATAAATAAAAAATAATGATAATAAAAAAAATAATATATACATACATACTACTATTATATTAAACAAAATAATTATTTTTTTAATTACTATGTCATTTGTAATTTGTTTATGTGAAAGTCTTTTAAGTCCAGTAACATGCAAACCAGTAAACCATCTGTTGTTAAAATATCCAGCACATCAAATAAGACTCCTGAGAGATATCTTGAGCTATTTCAACTTTGAGAGAGAGAGAGAGAGAGAGAGAGAGAGAGAGAGAGAGAGAGAGAGAGAGAGAGAGAGAGATGATATGATATACATATGATATATATGAATATGACATATTAAATAATAATATGATATACTGAATAATAATATGATATATTGAATAATAATATGATATATTGGATAATAATATGTGTATATGTGTGTTTTTTTTTACTTCTACTATTTAATGTGTTTACTGTGTTTTTTTTTT